>CAJHQQ010001132.1:0-113976 GCA_905132885.1 Moricandia moricandioides
ACATGATATAATTGCTTTTAAATTTTAAAAAATAATTAAATAAACCAAATATTAATATTTTTGAAAGACGCATATATATTCTACTATAACAATGTCTCTATCATATATAAATAGATGCGTTTTGATGGAAGTTCATTTCATAACCAGAACATGTAGTATATAACTATAAAATCAATCTGATTATAGTAATAATCTTCATATAGATGACAATTTGTCTTTTCTTTTCAAAAAGATATGTGTTCTCTCTTAAATTATATAAATGATTAATGATTGTATTCATGAATAATATATATCATATTCTTTTCTAAAAGATTTTCTTATATTAATTTTTTGGGGTTTTTGTGAAAACATAAGGTGAAGAAAAAAGGAAAGTAAAAAAAGAAAAGAAAAAAGAAAAAGGAAAGTAAAAAATCAATTCTGAATAGACCCACAAAATGACCTAGCCCATGACAAACGAAAATCCCAGCAACACTACTTGAACAAAAGGTACGCAGCAACCAGAAACGAGAAGACGAAACCACAGGACGAGCCGGAACAAGCGGCAAACCCGCAGCTTGAGGGGAACCGAGAAGATGAAAGAGCCGTTGGTGTCGATCCTGTCACCTCCAACCGTTGCCATAAGAACGTGTATATCTTATGTTTATTCTGAAGCTATATCATTGGAGTATTTTAATTTTATCAAACATTTGCTATCAATTTTTGAATTTACTTTAAATTGATAATTATTTTTATAAATATAATTATTTTTTGATGTAAAAAACTAAACAAGCTTTTTAAAATTATATATAAATGTTTAGATTATTTATAAAAGTTATAAACTCAAATTTCACATTCTAAATACTAAACCATAAAAAAAAATCATTAAACTCTATAATCAAATGTTATGATATTTTTTAATTTAATGTATTTTAAAAAGATGATACTATTTAAATTATGGTATTTCAATAGATTTTTCTTATATTAAATGCGTCACCCAATAAATAAAGTAGGACTACCTGAATCTATCCAGCAATATTTATTACTACTAATATTACATGTCTTTATTTATGCTATATGTCATCAGCTTTGTCGGCAAACAGAGGTCCGCTTTGATCTTTATTTTCTTTTTGCATTTCTCCTTTTGTTTAGTGATCAGCTAAATTATACTATTACTTTTATTCAGCTAAATTATACTAATATTACTTTTGTTCAGCTAAATTATACTACCTTTTAACCGTATTTCTAGTTTTTGTATTTCGATGATAATATATTTTGACAATCTAACGCAAGTAGGTATGTGTATAAGTGGTTTTTGTCGGTGAAACTGAGCGTAAATCTTGGTCACCTATATATTAGTCGAGCTTTGCGTTAGACGAAAAGTTTAAATGAACCTTAGTTGAATTAACCATCAACTATATGTAATACTAAGATAAGGTTAAAAAACGAAAAAAAAACTATTAAAAAGCATGCCTGTTTACCTCTAATCTACTACACAAACTGAACTGAACCTAGCTTAATTTACTCACATGTAACTTGTTTTGCAGTTTAGTATCTAATAACTTGTTTTTACAAGTTAACGCATCCAATAGAAAAGAGATACCTACTCGATGTTCCCAAAACAAAATTAGAAGGACAGTGGGACGGACTCACGTAGTATTTTATCTTGTAAAGTTAGAAATTTTCAAACTTGGAATGGTCCCATATTATCTATCTTTCCTGTTATAGTAGTTAATGCTTCAGTTGCTCAAGAAAAAAGTAGGTAATGCTTCAATACACTTTCCCATTATTTATCTGTTTCATTTTTCTTATAGTTTAAAAAAACTTCATTTCCATGTTCATGGTATTCCTCATATCTTCTTTAATGGCAAAATTTAGTACATAATTCTTACTATAGAACAAGGCCTTAATTATTTTGTTAAAATATAATCCAATGCAACGTAAAAGCAGTCCGTAGTATCCAAGCCCTAACCAGAATCTTATCTAAGCCAAGCCTAATTATTTAGTACATTTAGACCAGACATACAGTCAGTAAGTAGAGAACAAAGGTCTTAATTATTTTGTTAAAAACAAAAGAAAGCCCTATTGTTTTGCACATTAACATATACTACATGAATCCCCAAGAGACCCGTTCAAAAGTATAAAACATCCTACCCACTCCCACCTCTAGACAACAAAATCTTTCATGCCTTTAGTCAAAGTAATTCATATTTCTAAAGTAAGCCAATCTTTGTTAGATTTAATTATATTTAATAGTAATAACTTATACTAGAAAAGCACCAAAGTCTCTGTGTGGATGATTAGAGCACCCTCAATAAAGTATTCTAGCTTTGGAGTTTTCGACATACATATATATATTATATTAGTATTTAATTGTAAAATTTTTAAATTTATGAAAATTTAATTTGAAAGTTTTCTGCAAACATATTTCGAGAGTTTCCAGAAGTAGAACTATTTATTGAGGATATTCTTATAAACTGAATCCTATAAGTCTCGGTTCATACAACTATTTGAAAATTATGGTTAATTGGTCTTCTTGTTTCGATATAAATACGGACATTTATTTTGCTGGAGAGTTAAAATGATATATGGTGTTGTAGAAACCCAAACTTATATATATATATATATATGTATGTAATTTATCCTTATCTGAAGATAATAAAATTGAGTTAAAGTTATCACAGCACTTCTAAAAGGTGTTTAATAACGAGGAGGCACATCAGCCTAATTAATTGAATAACTTTAATCTGTCAAACATGTCATAATCAACTCCCCAGTATACCAACTCTATATCAACATATAGTATTGAACAATAGTTAGTATAATTATTTTTTTAATAATATCAACCAGTATTCTCCTTTATATTTAATAGTCACACCTTAAAGACAAAACACTTAGTTTCTCTATTTCTTCCATCCCACCAGTTTTCTGAAAGCAATCTTTGGCAATAATGGGCAATAAACGCATAGAAGCAATGATGACGCTGGTGGTGATTATGATGGTGTTATCATGGAGGGTTTGTGAAGCCGAGAGCTTAAGAAGAAGACACACATCATCAAGACCACAAAGATTTTTCAAGGTGAGAAGACCAAATCCACTTCATCATCATCATCATAATAACCATGGTTTCATTGATGATGATTATCCTCCAGAAAGTTTCTCAGGACTTTTGCCCAAGAGAATGCCAATTCCACATTCTGCTCCTTCCAAGAAACACAATGTTTATGGTTTACAGAGTACTAATTTCCAACGATATCCGTGACCTTCCATCACCAAAATACTTACACATACAAACTTATATAGCATAGAAATCTATCTTCTTTCTCCCTCCTTTGTTTTTTTTTCTACTTCTTTTAATTTGGTTTTAAAGAAAGTTTTCTAGGAAGGAATTATAGTATTCCATCGAGAATAAACAAAATAAGGTCGGGCTATTTTTGGATGCACGCCTACTTATTTGAACCCTACTTGTATTATAGTTTGGAGAATTATGTATCCTATATGCAAACTCATGATTGAATCATTGTAATACATCATTCCAATGTACCTGCTTCGTTCTACCAAGCAATATATGTTCTACTTTTATTTGTTATTTTAAAGTCGAACCTTTAATGCTTGATTAGCGGTATGGTTGATTTACCTTTTTATTAATCTCCAACAAACATGTATCAGGATATTTTAGAAAACAAAAGATGTCTAGTGTTTGACAAAAAAAAAGATTAAATATGTTAGTATGATACTGTAGTTGTTTTTATATAGATCTGGAAGAAATAAATATGTCATAATGGCCAACTACAATTTTTCTTCGGGGTTATGTACAGAAGTATTACATGGGACCTGCAGACACTATTTTTTTCATAAATGAAGTCACAAATGTAATGAAGAAAATATAATTGGATGAAGTCGCCATAAATGATGCTACGGTTATATATACATTCGTCGCAATAGACAAATGAAACTAGTTGCATATAGGTGACTGTATCTGTATGTACCATCATCATAAACCTTTGAGCTGACGTTCGTTTTTTTGTAGTTTTGATTTGATTATCCAACAAGGACTTTGAAACTTTGTAGTGCGATGAAGTAACACATTTATTAGCACCTACCAACAAACCAACCATAAGTAAAGCTGTGATCTTATTTTTAGTCAATCATTTGAGTTCGAGTTTGCTTACCAATGTAATCAATAGATAGTCTCTCCGTTTCTTATTATTTGAAACTTCAGAGTTGTACACCGAGATTAATTAAATATTTAATTTTAGCAATGAAAATTATGCTGTACATTTTCCAATTTAATAATGTAAAGCCTATGTAGCACTGAAAATTGATGGACATTAGTCTGTTAATCACAAAAGTCAAACGTAAAAAGTCAAAAGCAAGAAGACCTATTAAGACTTCAAATACTTACTTTAAATGACTAATCTTAATTAGTTTTGTTTTTGTAGCTAATGTAATATGAGAACAGATGGTCTTTTTATATATACCACATACATTTAAGGACATGATAAAAGGAAAAAAAAAAGAGTTAAGTTGAATAATAAAAGAGTTTCCGGACAAAACTAGAGAACTAAAACATCCAAACATTTATATAACTACTAGTGAGGAACGTCTTCGTCTTCATCTCTGTCTCTATCAGTTTGAGAAGCTGTTGGTTTCTCCAACACTCTCACATTATATTTCTCATATACTTTTTCCCTATTCTCCGACCACCATGTCTCAGCTTGATGTTCTCCGAATCTTCTTCGGCTGCAAACAAAAGCAAAACCTTAAGCATCATCAATCAAACTTACTAGTAAAAACGAGTAGGAGCAAATATTAACCTGAACCGAACTCTTCTTAGATCTCTAGTTCCATCATGGAGAGCAACAAGGGTTATATACACACCAAGCTCATACTGTTCTATCCACTCTGCTTCGACCTGATCAGTGTTGTTGTCAGCTCCTGTTTGGCTAGAACCATGGTGGAACTGGAAAGGCTCGTGTCTCTCACTGATTACTGACCCGCTGCTGCTAAGCCGTGGGTCTGAGGGATAAAAGCTGTTGTTGTTTCTATCACCGGCTCTAGGAGTGTCCTTTGGTGACTGGAGATTGGACCAAGATGCATTTGCAAAGGCGAAGTCAAAAGGAGCAGCTGAAGATATAGAAGAGGTCATTGACTCTGATCTTGAAGAATGGAAACCATTTTCTTCAGGGAAATGGAAACCGTTTAGGTCTAATCCCAGTTTGATGCTCTCACCAGGAGGCAACTTCTCAGCTACATCCTTGAGCTGCCAAAGATTAGCTTATTACACGTCTGAGTTTCAGTGCAGTTCACACGTATATTAATAGGCCTGGGGTTTCGGTTAATTCAAGTCGGGTATTCCCGGTTTCGATTAGTTCGGTTCGGTCACAATCCCACTGAAGTAAACCGAAAAAATTGGGTTGGTGCAGCCTGGTTTCGTTTAATATTTTTTTTCTCAAAATAACCGATTTTTTTTTGGTTTCAGTTAGATTTCAGTATATATATTTTTTTTAAAACTCAGATATTTTCAGTTAAATTTGGTTAGTTCGGTTGGATTATTTCGGTTATTTTCAGATTTTTTCAACTCACCCAAACCGAACCCAAAAATTGAAAGCTCTCCAAACCAAACCGAACTCAAGGCCGAAAATCAACCAAATTTTCGGTTCAGTTCGGTTCAAATCCGCAGGGCTACTTTTATATATCAAAACAGATTGTACCTGCGCTATGAGCGACTTTATTGCTTCTTTTGCTGCTCTTGATTTGGCAGATTCCTCCTCTGCCAATGCTAAGGCTTCCTGAGTTTTCTTAACCGAGTTCTTGAGTTCTACTTCTTGGAGTTCACACTTTTGTGTCAAGCTGTCCACCTAGATCCAATGACAAAATCAATAAGAACATGGAACCAATGCAGAAAAAGAACCAAGCATGAGCCATCACTTTTCTCTGAGATGAAGATGCATACCTGTGTCCTTAACTTAATGATCTCCTGATTCAAGATCTCATTGGTTTTTCTCATATTATCTGCTACACCGACCGGGAAATAGATACCAGAAGCTGAAGGCATAGGAGTGGCAGAGCGTGGAGGACTAGACCTCCTAGAGAAAGGAGACACCGACCTGGAGCTAATACCTGATGGAGCTGTAACTAGCTTTGGAGTAGACCTTCTCATGTCACCTATATTAGACTGCACTGCATCTTTCAGCTGCATCAAAGAAGGCAGCTGAGAGTTGCGACCGAGCGCAAAATTATCAGTTTTCTTTCCTTGTTTGGCAGCTTTACTATCCAACTGCTTGATCAAGTCCATGTTCGATGTACCAAACTTAGCTAATCTTATTTCAGATTTATCCACTCTGTCTTTGTTCTCCCCTGAAAGACGAGGCCCAACACTGTTCCTTCTGTTTGTCTCGCTTATCTCAGACACTTTGCTGAGCTTAACATAACAAGAGTCGCAGACACGGTAAAGTCTTCCCGCGCTTGGAGCCAATGCAGCTCTGAATGCTTTCTTGGAACTGCATGAATGGCAGTGCACAAGTCCACAGTTGTAGCAGTTATGTCTTTTCCGTGTAAAACCAAAAGCTAGTCTACAGGCTGAGCACTGAGACTGCTCAGCACCAGAGACCCATTTGTGTAGACATATAGCTGCAGTGTAGTTTGATCCGCAAGCAACATACTTAACGTGTCTGTCTTTCAAAGCTTCCACAAGAGTTGGTACTTTTCGATCCTCTAGATCACCATGGCCTAATCTCCCATTAGCTCCTTTACCCCATGTGTATACTTCATTTCTAGACGTTAAGGCCGCCACGTGATATGCCCCGCAAGAGATCTCTTCAATGAATTCACTTGCGAGCTTGTCCTCCACCAAACAGGGTAGCTTCCCATCAGTCTGTACATTCCCGAGTTGGCCATAGACTGTACTCCCCATCGTGAAGACTTGTCCAGACGTGGTCAAACCGACTGTCAAACTGTGTCCACATGCAATTTTGTGAAAGTTGTAATCAATTAGAGCAGGGACACATGTTGGTTTAAGCCGAGGATCCTTGTCACCGTGTCCAAGACGGTTTTTGTCTCCATCACCCCATGTGAACAACTTTCCAGATGATACAGAACTTGAGTTTGATTGTGCGACAATGATCTCAACAACAGCAGCAGTGTGCCAAACCCCGCATGAAACCGCGATAGTTCTTAGACCTGATAAAGATTCAACTTCTCTTGGATACTGAACTGTTTCCTTGTCACCGTGTCCTAAGACACCAAACGTTCCATCTCCAAATGTAAAAAGCCTCCCATGTGATGTGATCAAAGCAGTATGCCAGGGTCCACAAGTTACAGAAGCTACATGGAGTCCTTCGAGAGGACCAGCGATTCTCTTTGGTATCCAATGACTTACATCAGATCCATGCCCTAGGAGCCCAACATTATGTGTACCGTCACCCCAAGTATAGAGCTCTCCGGCTAGAGTAACAGCACAAGTGTGGAACTCTCCACAAGCAACGAAGTCAACTGATGAAGTAGCTGTGAGAGATTCAACAAGACGGGGGTGAAACACATCCTTCCCAATACCATGGCCAAGTCTTCCTCCAGATTCTTCACCCCAAGTGAAAACCTCACCTTGTCTTGTCACAAATGCAGCATGCCTGACACCACATGCAATTTGATGAATATCCAAGACAATATTTGACTCTAATGGCTTCGGCACAAGGACATCCGTTCTCGTGGTTAGATAACTTGCGTTCTTATCAATCCCGACCTTGACGATATTGTCACATATAACCTCACCCCAAATGTATACGTCCCCTAGAGCATCAGACTCATCTGCTCCAGAACCGTGACTAGAACTACTTTGGGCACTAGAGACACTAACTCGGAAACCATCTGAACCAGATAACTTTGTTTGCATATTTTTAGTGTCAAATGCAACATGTGCTTTCTCTAAATCAGTTGAAGGAACCTCAGGCTCAGAACGCTTAGGAGAAGCAATTGGATCGAAACTAAAGGGAGTCCCAGGAGAGCTGTGACCCTGTGAAGCGCTCGCAGAACTGCTGCTTTGACTGCTTGATGTCACGTCTCTGCTGGCCTGTAATACATAGAAAACAAACAAAATGCATTGAGTACACAACAGACCAAGATGCTTTACATTCAAACCAAGAGTGCTTGCCTGAATACTTACATCAACTGAAATGTTTCCGCCACTCCAGCCATCAATCTTTGAGCGCCCGTCTCCACCAGATATTAATGTCTTAAGGCCTCCAATCCAAACTTCAGCCTCAACCTTGTCTTTACAAATCTATTAAGAAAGCAAACTGTTATGCCTAAAGTTATTATCAAGCGTTGCTGAAATAAAGGTTTCATAATGACTAACCAAGTCAAGAGACTTCTTTTTTCCGCTGTATAAGAGAGAGAAGGATAAGTAATCTTTCTCTGGGCGAAGATAACGCTGGAAAACAGCCTATTGCAAAAGATTTTATCGTTTATTAGATATGCTTGAAAGCCAAGAGGAATCCTTTTTGATATAAAAGAGTGTAAAGAAATGAAGAATATCTTACAGTTCTTTGCCCAGGTACAATTTTAGATACAGAAGCTAACTTAAGTCGCTTTTCACCACTACTTGATATCCAGATCAAAGATTTTTCATCCTGCACAAGCGAGCATAGTTTTCTCAGATGAAGCAATTGTCTAAAAAAACGATAGCACCAAGACGAGTAGTTGAGCAGAAAGCAACTCACACTAGACAGTCTGAAAGGATAAAACTTGGGCTTTCCTTTGCGACCATATTTCAAAAGTTGAGTGCCCTTCTTCAATGTATTCAATGCCTGCAAAATGAAACACCGTAAGGACACAAGTAACATCGTTTGCAACAGCATATTTCCCTTGCGTCACCAAGTAATCAGTTTCATTGGTCATTACACAAGGAAGAACCAAAGCAGAACAATAATGTTATGCATTCACCGTTCACCTATAGCTTACATTGTCAAGGTCCTGCTTGTTATCCATAAACCTAAATGTTCACTAGAAAATCAGATTCAATACACAAGTTATCTAAAGGAGAAGACACAAATAAACCTCCAAACTAAACTGAGAACTCGGAATTAAAAGAACCAAGTAACAGAGAGACATGAGTTTGTTCCTGAGAAACAAAGATAAGGTTAACCGTAACAGAGATTTGCTAGAACTATTACAATTTGAACAAACAAAACTCTGAGCTTCATACTACTAATCATCCCCCTTAAATCTCCAAAAACCTTTGTTTACACTTTCCGGAAACAAGATTTGAGATTTTCTACTGCTTAAAACATAAGTTCTTCCCAAACTAAGCAAATCAAAGTCATAGTGAAGACAAGAGAGAAAGAGACAAACTTGTTCAACGTTGTGGTCAGCATTACTGTAGGTCCCAAGATCTGCCATTCCATGTGAAACAATCACCAGAACGCCACGACCCTCTCCGATCCTCACCGTTCATCATCTATAAACAAAAGCCCCGGAGGTCCTAGCCGCCGTGGAAACCATCAAAAACCCCACCGGTGAAACCAGTTGCAATGGACAGAGAAATAAACGTAAAGCTTAAAACTTTCAATATGGGCACTGCCCTTTTCAGCTTAATCGACCTCCCAGATCTAACGAGACTTCTCCTAGATGATAAAGACTAATCTACACGGTCTTCGGAATTTGGCAAGTGCTGCTTTAGTAAGCTTGTGAAAAGCAATCACCTTTCCGGTGAAACAGAGGACGACCTAGCCGGAGATGATAGTGGCGGTGAGAGAGAGAGAGACCCGGCGGAGAAAAACGACGAAAAAGCAGAGAGGAAGGAGGAGTAAAACAGGGAAGTCAGAGACAGCGATGACAAAGGAAGAGAGAAGTTAAAATACATTTTTAATAAATAAAGGAAACCGTTTCTTTCTTGGAATATTAAATACTTTATTCTGTTTTCTTTTGTTTTTTTTTGTATAAAACCTTGTTAAAATTATTTATACTCCTTTTTAATAGAGGAGGAATCCCTATAATGAAAAACAAAAAGAGGCGTTCCCAATGCATTAGTATTAGTACATTCGAGTAAATCAAATTATAATCTTATCTTATAAAAGCATGTTTGATTACATTGATCAACAATCTTTTTTGTAGGTATTGAGAATGGGGTACACTGTATTGGTATCAATTTTGAGCTAAGGAGACAATCCACAAGGTCAACTAAACCGATTCTCTACTCTAATCCGTGATAGAGTTTATAAATGAAAACACTTTTGCTTATCTATCTGTAGCATTTGTTTATGGAAATTTTTTGTTTGTTTAAAATGCGAATAATATATTGACTTTCTTGGTTTTGGTTCTTTTAGTAATATATATATCTCCATTTTATACTTCAATTCTTCTTCTATAATCAATTTAAATAAGTGTTTATAGTATTTATTTTGTTTGTGTAATCATGCAGAATTAACCGACAAAGGAAATAGTTAAGTGGTTATAAACGAATGCGAATGTGATTTGTTTGATAGCAATGCATAATTACATAGGATCTAGCTCATCTCGACATTGTAAAAGAAAATCGAAACCTTGGAATTGTATGATGCATGCCCAAGGATCAAGACACAAAGTTGTATTTCAATTTCCCATACACTATGCACAAAAATATATCTTTTGTATGTTGAAATGTAAATGCATGTCATCTAGACTATAAAATACTACAACATGATTTGAATATTAAATGGAAACTTTATTGTCTTAGCAAAAAATGCATGTCATTTAGACTTATAAAAAATACAACATTTGAATATTAGTTATGTTATATACTTATATAGATAGAATTAAGCTCAAAGATCAACATCAGAATACCTATCTTAGGTAAGAAAAATATTGCGTACGTTGAAAGGGACATTATATACTTCTGTAATATGTCTTCTACAATCTTTGTGACTAGAACAATGACATACATGTGCAATTTTCTCAAAAAAAAGAAAACAATGACATACATTATATAAGACGAAGAATACTTTGGTTCATATAAAATTTGCTGATGTTGAAGTTTACTGAAACGTAAAGTCCAATACATTTGTATTAAGAATAGTACTCATTCCGTTTTTTTAAATGATATTTTAAAAAAATTATGTTGTTTCAAAATAGATAATGTTTTAAGATTTTAAAATATGTTTTGAGGTTTTAAAATTAGCTTTAGTTTTATTGGAAATTGTTTAACCAATAAAATTTTACAGTGTTTTTAATAATTGGTTAAATGATTTTAAAATTATATTTTCTAATTTACTTTTTTTTTAAATGTAAATGTCTTAATCTCCATGAATTACACTAAAATATCATGTAAAAAGAAACGGAGGGAGTATATATTTATAATATATATAGAGTATAAGGTTTATGGTAGAAAATTATGGACTCTATAGAATGTGACTGGAGGTACTTGTTAAAGTAAATCTTTTCTCTGAATTCAATTTTTTTTCTTGTCAACCAGGTGAAATAAAGTTTTTCGGCCTATTTACTCTAAAAATGGAGAAAATTGATAAAGTAGAGTAATTTATTTCCTCTCTTTCCACCTCATTTTTCTCCACCATTTTACTCGATGATAGATAAGTAGATTGTATGATTGGACATTAGAGAGATAAAAATAAAAAAATGATAAAATAAGGCAAAAGCGTGAGAACAAGTTAAAGTTTTTTAGTGAAGAAAAAGAAAAGCTCCAAGAAAACATGGATAGCTCTACTTACTTTGTTGGTTGTTGTCGTGCATGGGCCCTCCTCTCTTCGCCTATGATATCTCCACATTTCCTACTTTATAATCATACACTTGTAACATCATACCTTTGTTTTTATACACTAGTAATATATTAATATTTATATTAATAATATTTGTTTTCATTTTGTCGTGTATACATAACTATTTATTTTGTTGTTCATAGGATGCAATAAAAATTGCATGTTTTCAGCATGCCGGCTTCGGGGATGAGTTTGGTAAGCTTCGTTGGTTAGTTGTCAAGTATACGGACCAAACCAGATCTTGCTTTTAGGTAAGCGTCCTTGTTCGAGGGTCGTCTTTGAACAGTCATGTCTTTTTTCTTAAGAGGAATGTAGCCAAATAAAACTTCCTACGAGCTTTGCTTTTGTATCATCTTTTGTTTCGGGTCTTTCTTACATACCCATTTTTCGATTTTCAAGACTTCATCGCTATTTTTAAATTTATTCATTGTATTATTGAAAGGTCTAAGTATTAACTGCTTTTGCTTACACATGTTTTTAGTTTTTAAAAGTTTGACCAATTTTAGTGGTTTTATAATTTGTTAACTCATGTTGGTGCGGATCAGGTCAAGAAAACCGGACCGGGTCGTTGAGATTCGCTTGGTTGGTCGGTTGTTGTTCATTCCTTATTCGTGTTCCCTTGTTTCTCCAGATTTACTTTTAGCTGAGGTGATTTGAACTCAGTTTACTTTCATAATCTTTTATACGGGTTGAGATGGAATTATGATTTGGTTAGTCTTGTTTGCAGTTAGGTTGGTAGATCATAATTCATGATAAGTTATTAGATGCATAATTAATGTTGCATAATGGACTGCATTGTGTTTGATACGAGAGACTGATGATTTATATTCTCTCTATTTCATATTAAGTGTTATAGTAGAGAAATTTTTTATTTATAAAATAAATATCGTTTTCAGTTTTTAATGCATAATTTATTAATTTCAATTTGCAATTTATTTTTCTATTATTTGAAATATGGCTAAGTATATAGATATTGTATTTTATATAGAAAACATACAAAAATAATTGTTTCTTTAATCCGTGTACATAAATCTAAAATGACACTTATAATTAAACAGAGAGGGAGTAATGTTTATTAAATGATGATTGCTATGGTTGTGTTGTATAAGTTAGGTTGTTAAAAAAATTGAAAAGTAGGATGATAGATGAATGAACAAAATTGTATAAATGAATGTTAAGTTTGTGTGTAATGAATACAAGTTGAATTTTGTGTGACACCTAGAATGGGTGATGCATAAATGAATGTGTTAAGTGATGAGAACAAAACAAGATTGTTGTGTGAAACACCTAAAATGAGTTGCGTCTTGAAAGAGAAAGTAATTGAAACTCGGCGCCTTCTAAGACCACATCATGTCGAGTCTTGCCATGAAATGGTTATAGATCCCGATAGGTGGACATGGCCGGAGAATTAGATCCTCAACAGAGAATTAGATCCTCAACAGACCACAAGCGGGTAGTCACGTAGGAGCTGCGAGATCATAGTCCTGGTTTGGGCACCCTTGTAGGAATGCCCATGGAGGTAGGACATTTGTGAGCGCGTGCCAAGTCCTAGAGGTTTAGGTTGGTTGGTGTTAATTATATGTGTGGTAATGAATAAATTTATGACATTGCTTGTTAGTTTTATAATCGTTGATTGATTGATTATTAGACCATCAGCAACCCAAGCACCCCACTTGGGGTGCTTGTTTTTTTTTTTTGATTTTTTTTTTTAAAAAAAAAAAATTAAAAGTAGACCAATCACGGGTCGCCACGTGTCAGTGAGACCCGTAGGGTACTTATTTGAGAGTTTTAAGCACTTCATTTAGGGGGTGCTAGTGGGCCCCACTGCCTAAGCACCCCCATTGAGGATGCTCTTAGTGACTAGTCATTTTTCATTCATTGAGTAGTAGAGGCTCATGCCTGAAGACTGGTTTAGAACTGATTCAGAGTAACCCATTAACCTATATTCTCTCTTTCCATTACCTTGTGTGCATGAATATAAATTAATAGAATTGGTGGATATTGTTAGATAAAAAAAACAGAAAACGCGTTCTTGGGTTACTGAGACCATTCTCGAGACATGGTAGTATGTTTGATTGTGTAGAAAAATGTCCTTAACTCCGCCAGGAAACCCTCAGGTTGTGTTGTTAGAGAGGCAGGTGTTACACATTGGTTCTAAAATAATCTACAGTTAAACCTGATTTAAGACAAACATAAATCTTTCTCAATATGATCGACGCATCGGTGATGATTTTGTTCGATCATCTATACACCGAACATAATGGTTCGTGACATATGCATATGATATGGCCCCATGCTAAACGCTACGTGTGCAGTAACGTATGATTAGTTAATAGCAAATATGCATCATTAACCACGTTCCTTCAGTTTCAAGCTAATGATATCATCATCAGATGCATATATATAGTATATGATTGGTGTTAGAGTTGACTAACAAGGAAGTTCAGTTTCAATGGACAACACATTGCTTAGTGACATTCAAAGAGATATGGTCGGGAACACCATTTACTTCACTGCTTCTTTTAATCGACATAGAAAATTGCATGAGATAAAGTACACACGAGTACAATCCTCTTGATCAATCACATTTCAGGGACCAGAGCAAAACTGAGATGGCTTGAAGCTTAAGGCAACTTAACGTTCAATTCAAGACCAAGGAATGAACATGATGATGATGGTATACTCAAAGACCATTTGAAAGAGAGAGATAACTCGTATAACCAAGTCTTTAAATTCAAGAACAACATAAAGCACCATGACAAGACATAAAACACCAACAATAACACAAAAGCACAAACAACCATTCATTGCATCAATGTAAGCTTAGCTTCAAACACAAAGCCACGACACAAGCCATCACCATAACCAGAAACACCATCAACCCATCTCCACCCTTCCCAACAATCCCACATTGCAAGCTTCCCCATCCTCTTAGCAGAGAAGTAAACCCTATCACCACCTCCAAAAACCTTAAACTTACTCGATTCTTGAAACCCTCTATACATCTCAAGAGGCATCCTCCCCGCTTCCTCCCACTCCAAGCTCTCTAAACAAAGCCTAAGTATCAGAATCGTCGAACAAGCAGGGTTCAACGAGAACGTCGACTTCAAACCACCGATCATCAGCAGCTTAGACTCGCCCTCCCCTCGCAGCAAACGCGGTCGTTTTATAATATCAAAGATATCTCCCCACTCGTGCTTCTCCAAGCAAGTCCAGTTCGTGTGAGTGACCGTGAGACTTGTCAGCTTACAAGAGAAGAGCTTCCACTGGCTTCTCCATGGCGATCCCACGTCGCATAATGCGAACACAGAGGTCGACATTAGCACGGGGCTTCTTGGTTTAGAGGGTAAGTTCGATGAGAATTTGAGCCATTGGTTAGCTACCACCGATCCTGGACATATGAAGTGAACCATTTAGTCTATGTCTCCATCAAAATTTCAAGAATTAATATAATTACAAAAATTATTAGTTTTTCTCAGTTTTTTTTTAAATCGGTAAATTGGGTATGAGCAAAATGATTTTTTCAAACTGATTTTTAAAAAATTAGTCTAGACGTTTAGAAAAATCTTGCCTAAACAATAATTCTCAATAAGACACCTAACCATTTTAGAGTTCTAAAATCCAGTATTAACTAAGGCAAAACCCTTAACTCTAAACTGTAAAAATACTGTCCTAACCACCATATAAACAGTCCACTAATCCTCAATAAAGTTCTTAATTACAGCCTAACCATTTTTGAAACAACGCATCTAACCACAGTACCTGAGTAATACAGAGCAGCTAGCTCTGTGAGGACCATGACTCTGTTAACCGAATCGACAAGAACAGTGCCGTGACGCGACCAAGCCGAGCCTAGCTGAGGCAACACCTTGAACTGCCGAGTCAGAGGGTTACAGGCCACGAGTGACTTACTCGAGTCAACCGAGTTAACCGAGTCACCCCATAGATAGATCAATCCGTTCGAGGAAGCTACGGGCTGCGGAGACCGGAAAGGGAGGAAGTCGAGGCTGAATCTGAGCCACTGATTCTCGTCCGGATCGTACACGTTGATGTAGGGATGGGGATTCGCCACGTGGCGGTGTCTGTGGTGGTGCGGAGGACGGAGAGCGAGGAGGTTGAGAGGAGGACGAGTGGAGATGATCTCTGTGAAGGATTGCGAGGTCAAGAGGTGGTTGAAGAACTTGCAAACGGATCTGCAGATGATGATTTGACGGAGAGGGAGAGAGGAGAAGATCTGGTGGAGTGAGTCCGGTGGGAGACGGTTGATTGGGGAGGACTCCATGGTGTTCTCCTCCGCCGTTCGTTTGCGGCGGGCGTACGGAATCGTGAAAGGATTATAAGGGTAGAATGGTAATTATAAGGGATGTTGCGTAATGCGAACTCTGCGTTGTCATTGGTTGTGATGTTCGGTATTCGGAGTGGGAGAGGTGAAGCAAAGAGAATGACTTTTGTTTTTATAGTACCGGTTTTGTCCCTGTCTTAATGGGCTGACTCAGCTACTTGTTTGGATATCTTTGAATAATTTTCATAGACTATAGATAATAATGTCACGAAGACTAAAAGCACCATTAAACCATAAATCTGGGGTGTTTATTCATTTTTTCTAATTTTAAAAAAAAAAAAAAAAAAAAAAAGTAATTGAGAACTACCACATGTCAGTGGGATTCGCGAATAGTTCAAGTAACACTAAAAATCGGTGTCTATTTTGGCACTTGTAAAAGTGGTGCTTAGGTTTTTTGTGAAGTCCACTTAAATTTTTAATTTTTTTTGTTAAGCACCCTTGGATGATAGTGCTCTAAGACTCGATATACGAATTTAAAAAAAAAAAAGACATATTATTGGGATATTGTAATGCAATTATACGTTCCCACATCTATTAATCAGTAATTTTTAGAATAAAACGAGCAAATACAGTATTGAAATTATGGTTTCAAAGCTGCTTTATTTTAAGTGTATAAGACTGTTTTAAAATAATCAAGTTGCTAATTGTCGGCCGTGTTGGTTGATCGGCTTCTTTATTACAAATTAGTTTTAGGTGCCGTTCATTTCCAAATTGGAGTTTTGTATTAACCAAAAACTCAAATTTATAATTTATACAAGGTTCGGTAATCAAAATTCTTCAACAGTAACTACATAATATGCCCAATAAAGTTTATATATAAAAAGTAATCTCAAAATTTATTCATAAGGATTGCAACTTTCATTGGAGGTTTTTGGTTTGATCAAATAAGATATGTAATTTACTACCACAAATAGAAAATGTATAATCTGAGTAACGTGTGCCTTAGATCAAAACAAAGTAACAAACAATAATTTTTAGGACAGATATCTTTCTCGTTCGCCAAGCTAACTTGTGTGCATTTAATAAATAAGGAAACCATTTTGTATATGATTTAGACCTATTTTATTATTTACAAGTTACAAGTATTCAAAATTTAGATAATAAGCGATGGGCTTGGCCCACTTACAATTACAAATACTGTTTCATAAAGATTATTTTATATACATTTTTTAGTGTTTTAAATATTAACTAAATCATTATAATAGATGTGTAATTTTCAAATCTCAATAATTTTTGACATCAACACTGTTTGTGAATGTTTTGTGAAAAAAAACTCTTTTTCTAAAATATAGATCTTAAGAGCATGTTTATTGGTAGAGTTGCTTAAGTGGTGGTTAGTTAATTTTTAACTAGTAAAATTTTGTTAAGCAACTTTGTTAAGAGACATGTATTTATAGTGGTTTATTGGTAGTTGCTTAATTAAGGTTTCTTAACAATAAAAAAATATTAAATTTTTTTTTAAAACATAATTTTTTTAAAACATAAAATTTATTTATTACATAACATTTGAAACATACATTTTAAAATACAAACCAAAAACATAAAAACAAAGATTACAAAAAAAACGATAATGATTTAAAAGAGGCATCCAAGCTCAGTTGTTGTCTTGATCACGTCCAAATTTATGCCATATATGTTCAACCAAATCACTTTTTAGTTGTTGATGTGCTTGTTTATCACGAATTCTTGTTCGAACACCCATCTGATTGGCGATATTTGTAGGTCTTTCTGTAGAATAAGTGAAATCGACACGTGAAGTTCCGCTGCCTTCACCTTGTTGGAAATCCGAAACATCATATTGAGTGTATTCATCACGTTCGTCTTCCACTATCATATTATGGAGTATGACACATGCTCTCATAATCTTTCCAATCTTGACTTTATCCCAAGAAAGTGCTGGATTTCTAACAATGGCAAATCGAGCTTGCAAGACTCCGAAAGCACGTTCGACATCTTTTCGGACAGCTTCTTGGCGTTGAGCAAATAAAACTGCTTTCGGCCCTTGTGGAATTGAAATAGATTGTATAAAAGTTGCCCACTGAGGATAAATACCATCAGTGAGATAGTAAGCCAAATCATACTCTCTTCCGTTGACCGAGAAATTCACACGCGGAGCTTGACCATTTATTATGTCATCAAAAACAGGTGACCGATCAAGAACATTTATATCATTTAAGGTACCTGGAGGTCCAAAAAACGCATGCCATATCCAGAGATCATATGAAGCAACCGCCTCTAAAACGATTGTTGGTTTTCCAGAACCACGAGTATATTGCCCTTTCCAAGCAGTGGGACAATTCTTCCACTCCCAATGCATACAATCGATGCTTCCTATCATCCCGGGAAATCCACGAAGCTCTCCAATATGAAGTAGACGTTGAAGATCATCCGGTGTTGGTCTTCTTAGGTACTGATCGCCGAACAAATCTATTATTGCTTCTACAAATTTTTCTACACATAACCGAGTAGTGGTTGCACCGAGCCTCAGGTATTCGTCGACCGCATCAAGCGCAGAACCATATGCCAACACACGTATAGCTGCTGTACACTTTTGAAGTGTAGAAAGACCAAGCCTTCCGATACCGTCCTTCTTATGACGAAAGAATTCAACTTCATTGGAGAGACGATCAACAATATGCATGAACAATGCCTTGTTCATTCTAAATCGTCGTCGAAAAAGATTTTGAGGATATGTTGGAGCGTCACTGAAATAATCATTCCATAACCGGAGATGACCTTCTTCACGGTTTCTTTCGATAAAAACTCTTTTTTTTCTTGTCTTCTTTTCGTCTTCTTGATCATTGAACAGATTTTCGAATGTTTGATCAAAATGTTGATCAAAATATTGATTAAACGTTTCATCGATTGACTCCACGAAATGGTTTTGTGAAGAAGATGATAATAGATATTTTTTTTAAAAGACCAAGTTATCTTTTATAGAAGAAGAGATATAGAAGAAACTTGTTTTATAAAAGAAGAGATATAGAAGAATGATGAATGAAACAAGTTTTATAATGGTGAATGAAACAAGATAACTTGGTAACTGAAACAAGTTTTATAATGGTGAATGAAACAAGTTTTGGTATACAATGGTGAATGAAACAAGTTTTATAAGTGTTCGAAACACTCTCGTGATTACAATACACACCCATTACACACCCGTGACTACACACCCGTGACTACACACCCGTGACCAACTTAAAGAAGACAAAAACATTACACACTACCCGTGACAAAGAAGACTACAAAACAACCCGTGACAAACATCACTACCCGTGACAAATCAGCCCTCTGTGAACTATGTTGTCCTCTGTGATCTCGTCTCTCCTCATTAATCAGCCATCTGCCAAAGACATTATACAACAAGAACAGTTTAGCGAAAGAAAAAACTTGCAACTACATAAGTCTTAAACATGAAACATATCTTAAACATTACACAAGGCTTAAACATTACACATAGGTTAAACATGAAACAGAGATTAAACATTACACAAGGCTTAAACATTACACAAGGCTTAAACATTACACATAGGTTAAACATGAAACAGAGATTAAACATGAAACATAGATTAAACTAATTTGACAACAAGTCACTTATGAGCTTTTTCTTTAGTGCTTCTTCATACTCAGCTAGAGGTTCTTTTTTTCCAATAAGGCTGTCAAGGAGACTGATCCTAGACAACCTTTCTTTGGCCTCCAGATCCTGTTGTTTTATTTTCCACATGCTCTGAAACTCGTTAAAGGAATTCTCATCCACCACCATCTTCTTAGCACCCATCTTTGCGGCCTTCACACCCGGGGGACGCTTGGAGCAAGTTGCTTGAGAGCTTGAGGAATCTCCACCGTCCTCACACTTCCTCTTTTTTGAGCTGCCTTCGTTTTTTGCACTAGCTAGGTCGCACCATTTTTGGTCGTGTCGCAGTTCCTTCCAAGCATGTTCAAGAGTAAATTTCTTGTTGTAGTTGTTGTGGAATATTTGATGAGCAACCTTGAGAATGTCATTCTCATTCTGGCCACTTGTTTTCGCTCTAGTAGCAGCTTCGTAAGAGCCACAAAACTTTGACACAAGGTCATTGATCCTGTGCCATCGTTGCTTGCAATGCCTTGCCTCTCTCTCTTCACAGCCAGCAACCAAAGGACTTGCAGCGAAGTAGGCAGCGATCCTATTCCAAAAACCGGTGGATTTTTGCTCGTTGCCAACCACAGGATCCTTGCTCGTGTTTAACCACGAACTGATCAGGACAATATCATCAGTTGGTGTCCATTTCCGGCGTGAAGTATGCTCTGCAGCAATGTCTCCGTCGTAGTTTGAAGCTTCGGTTCCTAGACTGCCTAGAAATGGGACTTGTGATGAAGATAGTTCAACACTATCTTCATTGTTACCAAAGGAAAGGGTTTGTTGACTAAGTAATTCACCAAATTTGAACTGGTGATGAAATGGATAAGAATCCATTTCGTAAGGGAGACAGAAAGAAGATACAAAAGATGAGGAAGCGAAGAGGAAGTGGGAAGAAGAACACGTTTTGAAAAACGAGTAAGCAAAGAAGAAGTGGGAAGTGAGAAGTTTTTTTATAGATTAAAGAATCCTATCAATGCATTGATCACTTCTTAATTCTCGGAGTAGACATTTATCTAACACCATCAACACAACATACCATTGACACACCATTCATTTCTATCTACCAAAGACAGACCATTCAATTCTATCTACCAAAGACACCATTCATTTATATCTATCTACTAAACCCAACCGTAATCTACCAATAACCAGAGCTTTTCCATTTATTACCTAAACCCAACCGTAATCTACCAATAACCAGAGCATATTAATTACATACCTAACACTAATTCAAGGCTTTATCCCAATTACACAGAGCTAATACATGAGTTTTACCTCTTTGATCAATCGTACGCCCTTGGTGTGAAGAACCGTTGCGATGCGTGTTGATCAAACCACCTAATCAACAACAAAAAACGACACCCCCTTGGTCAATCCACCTCAAGACAACACAAACACAAACAAATCAAAATTGACGATGAACAAGAGAAAACATACACAAACATACCTAAACACACACGGACAAAATCTCTGTCGGACATCCTCTTGATCAATCCACCTCAAGAAAAAACATACACAAACAAATGAAAAACTAATCTGAGAGATTCACGATGAAGAATCTAAAAGACATGCATGCAACTTTACCTTTCAAATCGCCGGTATAGATCATCTCAGAGACCCACCGATAGAGAGAGGATGTCGCCGTCTGTCGCCGAGGACGAGAAGAGAAGCAAAGATTGTCGATGACTTATCAACCGATTGAAAGATCACCGTCGTTCTTCCTCGCCGAGAACCACTGATAGAGCCGTCGCCGTTCCGTCCACCGATCCGTCGACCGTTCGTTCGACAGAATCGCCATCGAATCGCCATAGAATCGCCAAAGAGAGGAGAGAAGCAAAAACCGAAACAAGAAAGAAAGAAGAAAAAAGGGCCCCGGGACTCACCGCTTCATTCACCCTCTAGTTACCTGACACGTGTTTGGGAAGATACGCTTCTTCCATTGCTTAATTAAGGGACGACCCTTCCTCTTAATCCCACTTTTCTATTTATTTTAATTACAATTAATACTAAACAACTTTGTTAAGATACAGCAATAAACTTGCTCTAATAGAATGGAAAGAATATTAGTTATTAATATTAAACATATAAAATAGGCTGATTAATCAATTGGTGCAGGCCAGTTCCGACAGGCAAAGCAAAATATCTTAAGGGCACAAATTTTCAAAAAATTAAAAGGGAGAAATCTTATAGTTTGTTTAAAAGCATTTTTCATTTATTTGACTTGATATAATAGGATCGTATACTAGCTATTAAAATAAAATTAGAAGAAATTTAACTTTTTGTCAACAAAATAAACTCTTCCCAGCCATTAAAAGCTTTGACCCTCTTCATGGAGACAGAATTTTGACAATGTTTTAGAGAAGACGATAATATTCTGTGAAAGGCCACATTTTTCAAATGCTTTCCACCTAAACGTTTGGGACGACACTGGATTTGTACATAAAATCCCATAGATAAAGTAGCATCCTCAAAAGTCACAACACTTTCTTTCGCCATTCGCTCGTAACATCATCAGTTCCACAAGATAAACACATAAAACATTATAGAGAACAAAAACCCTCATAAGTGCATTTTATAAGTCACTGATGGCGCAACCCATTGGTTAATGTTCCGCAATTCCAAAGACCTCATCATCATCACCACTGCAACCATCATATATGTGTGTATGTATGCATATAGAGATAGAGAGAGAGAGAGAGAGAACCAGAAGCTGCAATGAAGATGATGAATCTCGGCACGAAACAACCAACCAATCGGCACCACTCAAATACATTTCGTCATCATCACAGGGCTTAATCTCTAAACTAGATCTTGTCCTATCTCATAAGAGAAACCGAACATGATTCCATTTAAAAAAACTAAAACTACAAAGCTTTATGGAGCTTTAACATCAACGGGTAAGAAAAAACAATAAAACCAAAAAAAATCACGGTACAATCACAAAGAATCGAGCTTTAACATTAACAGGCAATAAAACACATAAAAACCGAAACTTTATTTTAAAATAAAAATCAAAAATAAAGAAAAGCCCTCAGATCTCATAGCTATAATCTGATCATTCACGGCTTAAGTAAATGGATAAAACTCCAGCAAACCCTAAAAGCCCCAAAACACCACTAATTCGAATCCGACGCACGTGTGAATGGTAAGATGATTAGTGAGATGTGCTCGTGTGAATGCCGCCGGCTACGAAAAAAAGCGATGCTAAAGGGCTTAAAAGGATAACACAACACGCCGGAGAGTTATCCAAATACAACCGCTCTATATAATAATTTATCCATCATTGGGCATTCACTAAAAACAATATATAAAAAACAATAAATGAAAATAGCTAATCAACGAAGAGAGTGATCACAGATCTGAGTTTGCAGCTTGAAGGTGGTTTATAAAGCGATTGGAATATTAGGGTTTCAGAATTGAAATGACTATTATACCCTTATGTATTACTAGATTCGTGGGCTTTGACTGTCAATCTAACTGAATAACTACAAAAGCCCATTACGATCAAATATAACAGTTTATAAAACTTATGGATATTTGTTTTGTCACAATATATGTTGTTAGAAAAAATGTATAGGTTTATTGGTGATGATTGATGATGATAATTGAATTTGAAACTAATTAGTTGGGCCTACCCTCAAGGCTTTTTATTATGTGAAGGCCCAATAATTAGCCACCATTCTTTCTCACATGTCGTTTTTTCTTTTACATGCCCAATTCAGATTTTTCAAGTTGCAATTTTTATTTTTGGCATATACTCCCTCTATTTTATAAAAATAAATTATTTGGTGATTTTATACATATTAAAAACACACATAAACCACTATAATAAATGTATTATTTTCTGTAATTTTCAATAATTTTTAATTGATAGTAATTTAACAAAGTCAATTGTTTTTTTTTAAGTTTATAAGCTTTTAAAAAAAACAATTGACTTTCTTAAATTACTATTAATTAAAAATTATTGAAAATTACAGAAAATAATACATTTATTATAAATAAAAAAACTATTTTTGTAAAATAAATCGTTTTCTAAATATTTATCTTAATGAAACGGTAGAAATATTATTTTTTATATTTTGCTTACCAAAGCATATAGTTGTTTTGATTTATTTTTCTGCAACTCTAATACAAATATATAATTAGACCGTAGGATGCGTCGAACTCTATAACTTGATTATGTCTTTTAAGTGATTTATCTGTTTTTCTGCAAAAGCATCTTTCTTGTTTTCTTTTCTTGTGTGCAAATCATCAAACTGATTAAATAACAATAAATAAATAACATTTTATTGAATTGGAGAAGTAAATAATATGGTGACATTATACATAAATAGGGTGGAAAAAATAATTGGAGAACATTACTTTCAGATACAGCGGTCAAATGCTGCCCAGTTGTTGATTGCTTTTCGTGGAGGTAATTACTCGGTGCCACAAATTGTTCGAATCCATTATATGGTCTAAAATCTACATACTACAAAATTTCCTCGTATATTCTTACAAATAATAATGACTTTCACGGTACGAATAATCTTAACATTTGTATATTTAATTATATGTTTACTTTACAAAAAAAACGCCATATACAACAAATGTATAGTTTTCATTACTAGTGCAATAATGAATATTCCAGAGGAAATGGACCGATCACAAGTTTAAGTGTTGATGATAGGAAATAAACTTAATTAATTAGCATACTTTGGAACTTTATACGAAGAAACGTTCTTGGTTAACAACAAATTATTTTTTATGTATGGATTGGAGAGAGCCGTTTTTCGGAGCAACTTTCTCCATGAGTATAACTAGATCTAATTGTATGGATTATTAACCGGAAAAAAACAAAAAAAAAAATATATTCATAAAGGTATATAGCTCAACGAACTTAGGATAACTAATATTATATCAAATCCGTTTGGCACATTCCATTTTTTACATTTAAAATCACTTTTTTTTTGAAAAATCACAAATTTTACATTGTTTAATCTTAAGGTTGGAATGAAAAATACAATCTAAAACGTTGAAATCTATTTTCGAGTTCTGAACATATGGATAATTTGGTTAGCCAAAAATATAAATATTTAAAAGTTTGCACTTATTTTCTTTATCATGATCTGTATATTAGATCTGAATTAATCGAATCAAACTGAATCGGGCTTGAGTCATAGTATAAGCAAACCTCATTATACCTCTATATTGAGATCGTATGAAACTGATTAGTGATGGGTAGGTCTCTTGGTGAGAAATTATTACCCTCGCAATGAAATTGAAAACCGATCCAAAATATCTTATATACTTTCAAAATAACATCCAATAATCTGTGGACGTACTAAATATTTCACACCTCAACTTTATATATCCGTGGACTAGTGGCAAAATTTAATTTTAACTTAAATAAGGATACCTCTATATTTGCAAGATGTCCTTTTCGTGTACTTTGAAAGTTTGAAGTCTACTTATTGCCTTCTTTAATCATTTTCAAAACTCGAAATTTCGAATTAGTTTAAACTTTAGTGAGATAATTTAAATTCAACGGTACAAACTGATACTTGCTTGTGCATTGAGAGCTTGAGAAGATACTTACGTAGAAAAGGAAAAACGTAAACAAAATAATTAGCGGTTGTTATCCGACCCATATAAACAATAACACACACCAAACGTATTAAAGTGGGCTCACATTAGTCACATAATATTTATAGTGCAAGAGACGAACAAAAGTTATAGTTGAAGTGACGTGGGCGTGTTCCTTTCTTTCTAAGGTTGGCAAAGAGCCTGTAGATTATCGTCTAGGTTTTAAAGAGTCATAGATAAATAAGAATAATTGATATTTCCATTTCACATTAAGTGTTGTTTTATAATTATATTTCAGTTTCAAAATAGTATTCTTATATTTGTAATATAAACTCTGACGCAGAATACCTAGTTTAATCTGGTATACATACATTTTAAATTTATATGAGAGTGTAAAAAAAGATATTTTGTAAAATAAGGAAGACAATAACTGTTTTTTTTTTACAATAGACTCGATGACCTAATCAAATGGCTACAAAATTCTTCATCCCACTTCTAGATTGCCTGGATTCGAACTCCCATATATAGAAGTAATATAAGGACGTCCATGTTACCACTAATCTACATGACAAAGAACAAAAGGAAATAATAGCAAAAAAAAGTTAACTAATGGTAATAGAAATAATGATTGTTCATTTTCAACAATTAATGAGTAATATATAAGGTTATTGTGTTAGTTGAATGATTATGGTTTGAATTTTTTCACTGCAATTTTAATCATAATTTTCCACTAACAAACATTATTCAAATATTTTAGGTGATTATCTGAACTACCACATGCATGAAACTCTCAATTATTTTTTAAAAAAACTAGTAGCATGTTGTTGCAACATATAGAATAAAATCCATTTATTTACAGCTACATATATGGCAGGAATTGGACTAACTATCATGCATGATACTTATCAAAAAAAAAAAAACTATCATATGCATGATTTTTAACGGTATCTTAATTTTATAATCTACGAGTATATATACATATACATTACATAACGTACAAACCAAGTTCAGATTTCATAGTGTTAACATGTGACTATATACCATGTTGAATGTTCATGAACCGAACCAAACTTCAATGATGAGTAAAAAATGTTTTAAATATAAATTCAGCCATATGATGTGTTAATCCTTTAAGATCAGTCCACGAGCTGAGTGAGTGTTTGTGTGTACTTATATATAAGTAAGCATACATAAAACATGAGGAGTGACGATCATCGGTAGATACATCAATCTTTGGTTAATATAGATCTGGAAATGCGACGATAACATGTGGAAATTAATCATGACTCAACGAATCATCGTCTCAAATAAGAGTTTTGTATACATCGTTGGATCTGCCACATGCGAAATTACGAAGAAACCCTTACAAAAGAGAGTTGCGTTTTTTAGGGCAACGAAGAGAACAAGACAGAGAAGGAGATGAAGATTCCTTTCACCACGTGGACCCCAAACCCCACGCTCTCTCTCACTGTGTGCATGTGAACTTGGCATCTTCTTTTAAATTATAATACTATAAAGTTTTTTTTGACAAAATAATATAAAGTTTTTATTTTATCAAGGAAACTGTTACTGAAAAGGGTAAAGGATGAGTAACTCTCGTCTCTCAGTCCCACCTCATAATTATTTCCTTATTTTATTTTATTTATATAATGTTGACAACACCATAACAATAATATGTAAAAAAACAAATACACATCGTCACCAACAACAAGAACCATTCATTTAAAGGTCTGAAAAACATTATAAGTTTACAGTTTTTATTATTTGCAAATGCAAACCCCACATTGTCCATCTCTTATATAACATTACTTATTTATCCCAAAAATAATTAAAAACATTTATTAATTGTGTTTCAACATATTAATATTTTTTCTCAGTATAACTTTTAAATCAAAGATAAAAAGAAACCACCCCCTTTCCAATATTTAAATTCTCATCTTCTGTATCAAAACTTTTAAAAAAATTTACTACTAATCTTTCACATATTATTCGCCGGCTTGTTGTTGTTGTCACTCGGCAAAGGCTCAAAGTCACCTCCTTCCTCTTCTTCATTCTCTATGTCATCATCCTCATCATCATATTCTTCATCGTCTATGCCTTCTTCATCATCAAAGTTCTGATCCAACGGTTGAGGAGGAGGAGGAACAGTAGTCGTCGTTGTAGTAGTTGCCAACGCCGGAGGCCATTGTTGCTCCGGTTGGACCATCAAAGGAACCGAATTAACCGGTTTAGCTAAACCAGAAGTTGAGGAAGACGATGCTACGTTGTTGTTGTTGTTGTTGAACTTGTTCCTCTCCCTATATAAAGCATCAAGCTGGTGAAAGTAAGGACAAGTCTTGGAATCTTCAGGGCGTTTCTTGTTGCTCTCCTTGACTTTCTTGAAATATTTGTTTATGTTTTCCCATTTCTCTTTGCATCTCTTTGAGTTCCTGTTGAACCCTAAACGTTTCATCCCCGCTGATATCTCTTCCCACAACGGTCCTTTTGGTCCATTCTCTTGATACTTTGAATCAAGATTCGTCCTCAGCTTTATCAATGCCTCTATCTCCACCTTCGGCCACCGCGATGAGCTCACTGCTCCTGTCGCGGAGGCCGACACTGGAGTCATGTTCTGATCACCATTGTCTGTTTTCGCAGTGTCTAAGGTCGGTGTCACTGGCTGTGGAAGTGTAGGAGGTGGCGGCTGAGGCGTTTGCTGGTTGTTTTGCGATGGAGGCTGTTGAGGTTGCGGCGGTCGAGGGGTCTGCTGGTTATTGTTATTATTAATCTGCATTTGCGATGGAGGCGGTTGCGGCTGTTGTTGCGGGATTGTTTGACTTTGAAAATTATGTTTTTCAGATAATTTCTGAAGAAACGCCATAACCGCGGCGTCTTTTGCCGCGGACATAGAGCGTTCTTGAGCTAAGACTTCGCGTTCGCGGTTGATACGTGCAATCTCTTGCACTCGCCAAGACTCTTCTCTAACCATCCTATCGTGCTCTCGCTTTTCAACAGCTTCCAAGAACTTACGTTGAAGCTCCTCTTGCTTATCAACGACCTGTCTCGTTAACCGCTCGAAAAACTCTTTCCATTTCCTCTTCCTCTTCTTCTTCCTCGTCGTGTTTGTTCCGTCGCCAACGTCAACGTCAGAAGAAGTGGAATATGAAGACAAAGATGTCGAATGATCCGACATAAAGTCTCCGAAGGAAGGTACGTTCACAGGCTGAGTATATGGAGGAAGAGTTGTGTTTGTAATAGTTGTTACCGGAGGAGGAGTGGAGAATATAGAGGTGGTGGTGTTGTTGTTGTTGTGCGGTCGTAGAGGCGGCTGCGGTTGAAGCGGTTGCGGTTGAGCCAGTGGTGTTTGTTGTTGTTGTTGGTGATGATGGAGTGAGGAGGAGGTTGGTCGAGTCTCGAGAGCTTCTAACTGATCAAAGAAACGATAAGTTTTGCCTTCGGATTTTCCGGTACGGCCTTCTTTGGTTCGTTTGTGGTATTTGTAAACGTTTTCGAATTTCTCTTTGCATTTTTTAGCGTTTCTTACGTAACCAAGCTCAGCCATTTTCCTGGAAAAAAAAACATGAATAATTAAAAGAGATATCATAAATTCATATGAATTGCTCATGAAAAAAGCACGAATAATGTTTGTTTAAATAAAATAAATTAGTTAAAATGAGGATGTATATATGTATGTATGTACGTACGTATGTATATAGTTGAGAAGTGGATCAATCAACATGAGTTTGAGTTAGTGAAAGACTTGGCTTTCTCAATGTCATGAATAAAACATGACTCAACTTACTTTATCTAGCTTAACAGTTAATCAATTAAAGTGAAACCGAATCTGAGACAATTAACACTACAAAATCAGATCTTTAAACTCAACCAGTTTTTTTTTTTTTGAAAAAGAAAAGCTTATGTAATAATCATATCAAATTAGATCAAAATCACCAATGGGAAATTTACAAAAATAAAATAAAAAATAAAGATTTTTTTTCCAGAAAAGGAAAAAATGAATAAAGGAGACGCACCTGGAAACCTCTTCCCATAAGGGACCTTTAACGTTAGCGTCTCGAAACGCTATTCCCATGTCAGATCGTATTTTCAGCAGCGCAAGCGTTTCCTGCCGCGGCCACCTGTTTCCTCCAAAACCGCGGTCGTTCATCTCTTCAGACACCTCAAAAGCTCCAACCGCTGCTGCAGCTGCCGCAGCTTCTGTAGCGACTGAATCGTTTGATGGTGGCGGTGCAGCTGCGGTTGCCGCAGCTGTGGTTGTAGTACCACCCAGTTGCATCATCGTTAACAGTTTTGATCTATTTCCTTTTTTTTTAAAGTCCCCTCTCTCTCTCTCTCTGTCTTTGATGAAGAAGTTACAGAAATGAAAAATAAAAATAAAAATGGAAAAAATAAAAATTCATAGAAGAAAGAGAAAAAGATGGGGGAGAGAGAGAGAGAGAGAGAGAGAGAGAGAGTTTACATGAGGAATAAGAGTGAAATCTCAAGGCGCAGGGTTTTATGGAGTTGGAGTTTGTAAATACCTAAAGTTATTTTTTTAAGAATTGTTTTTATTTTCTGTGATGGATCTGCTTGTTAATTTCAAGGAGCCATTCTGAAATATTTATATTATACTCCCCTATGTTTTAACATAAATCACATATATTATTTTAAAATATATTAAAATATAATTTCATTGTAATTAATAGTAGATAAAATAATACCTTATAGCTGATTACGTAATTTTCTGGTACGCTAAAGCTCAGACTGATAAATGAAAACATGTATATAAGTAAACAAGAAAATAAATATCTCACATATTAAGAAAATTGTTTTCTATTTACCTATTAATTAACATTTATCACTTTTTTGATATTTTTCTCTTGTTTGAGTCTAAATGACATTTTCGTAACTTTTCTATTTTACATTTCAAATTTGAATAAACGAATTATTTAATTTACAGTGTGTTGGTGTAACAAAGTATATTGTAATTTACAAAGATAAGTTAAATTATATACACTGATATATCTAAATAGGTCATATATTGCTGACTTTTATTTTTTATTTTCTAAAAATTAATGTGAAGTTTTCTACATATGATAAAATTATAATAAAACTTATATTTTATATTTGAATAAAATAATTTTTCTTCTTTTTAATATAAAATGTTTAAAACATGTCGATTTTAAAAATATCAATAAATAGCCTAATTAAAAACTTGCAATTTATAGTAAACCGAATCATATTATTGTTATATTGTTAATTTAAATTCAATAAATTGAACATAGGTTAAATATATACATATATAAGCACTGCTTTATCTTGGGTTTTAAATGAATAAAAAGTGAAAATGATTTATGTTTTATATTGTAATTAGACAAAGGTGAAAAAATAGAGCGATTGGGAAAAACGGTGTAATGTTAAAACAAGAATATATAGGGAAGAAACTGAAGGATTAGCTTTTTAGCCAATTTTTTTTTTGCAAAACTAATTTATTTTCAGAGATCAATTGACAGCTGCGCATAAAGACGGTGGTGATTAGTTGGTTTTTGTCCGTCCAGCAAAATTGTCTTAAAAAGCGGCTTTTAATCTCTCAAGCATTTAATTCAATTTATTTTATTTTCAGACTTATGACTTTCATAAGAACATTATCCTGTACGTGTTGATTAATGGAAGATCAATGGGATTTTTGGTGTAAGATAATTTTCAATCAAAATGTTTCTATAAACATTTTTTGTATAATGGAAGTTTTAAGTAAAATAAGATAAAAAAGTATATCGATATAGTTTATACAATATACCTTATACTACCATTTGTGATATTTTATCATTTTTTTCTTGTGTAATAAGAGGTTAATCGTAAAAAAAATTAGGTGCGTCTTAACATTTTTTAAAAAAGAGATAAAGATCGACTTTGCTTTTTGGAACGTATTATACGAAATTACTATATAGACACTAACGTGGATCCCATTGACCTTTAATCATTGAGGGGTTACTTAGCTATTATTTTCTTAGTTGAACATTTAAATATATAATTAATAAACTAATCCATCCTGATTACTGATCTGGATTTGTCCCCCTCACATTCACATATACAAATTATTATAATCACCACAAGTACTGATCGCCCACACTCTCTAAACACGGGCTTGATTTCAAATCATTCCTGAGATATGATTTATTCGACAAATGGCTTATTATTATTATAACCCAAACTAAAGCAATAAATAATAAATATAAATGATGGGATGGGATGTTAGCAGTGAAGTAGTTAGATGTGAGTCGTTTTCTGGATTGAAGTAAATGGTCACCATTTCCCGTTAAGGCCATACATAGCCTCTGTTTATTGATTTCTTTATCATGCTGAACCGATTTGACAGCCGTTATCCAACGTAATTAACTAAGGTCATGATTAACTCGGATCTCTTAAGGTGGAGTTCTTAACGTAAAATTTGTCTTTTTTATTTTTTATTTTTTTTACATTTTTTCCGTTAAGAGACGACTCTTATGATTATTATTTAAGAGACGTTTCTTATTTTTTTATTTTAAAGCTAAGATACGTCTTTTAGAAAAATTAAGAATCTCACCTAAAGAAACTCCGGTTAATTCTACTCTAAACCAATAATTTAAACATGACGACCAAAATAATCAATTTCAAGAGTTATTTTTTTAACGTTCCGTTTTGATTTATCATTTTTTTTTCTTGGGCAGTACGAGCAATCCGGCTAGTCCTTTAGATATGCAAACTTGTGACGCACATACATAACATGTTAACCATCTTAAGGCGTGACCGTTGTAACCGTAGAGGTTGCCCCCGTCATCAGTTAAAAATTAAGAGCCTTTGGACGATTAATACAACAATTCAAAATTATTTTGTTTGCAGTATACTTATGATTTATTAATTATCAAATGACACAACAGTTAAATAATAAATTAATAATATTTACATTTCATATAATTATAAAATATTAAATATCATATTATTATAAATATATAATTATAGTTAGAAAATTATACTATAGAAAATCTTTTAGTTTAGAATTTTATAATATAAATTAAATGTATCTATATATTTTGTATTTCTCTAATTTCAATTTAATTTCTTTATTGAATATTTGTTTTCATTTTTATATAGTATTTTGAAAGTTTTTTTTTTACTTTTCTGCAACCGCAAATGTTAGCTTGAACCAAATTTTGAATTTTAGAGGTTTATAATGGTTTGAAACAGTTTATGACGTTTTCTATGATTATTGCAAAACACCAACAACAGTTAACAACGGTAAAAATTGCATATGTGGATGGTAACAGGAAAACGAGTCATGATCTTAGTATATTTTCTACATTTTTGTTGAAAATAATTTATATTTACAAATCCTCTATCATATCTTCTTGTCGTTGAGAACAAATTATATTTACAAATTTTCGATCCTGGTGTCGAGATGATCAACCCTAGTATATTTAAACACACAGAATATTAGGGTTTTGGGATAAGGTATACTAGAAAATATGTTAATAGTCGATTTTCTTTTTTTGTAACTTGGCTTTAATAATAGTCGAGTTTTAATATGCTGAATTGCTGATCCTTAATTAACAAAGATGGGGTGAACACGAACATAACACACGAGATACAACATCATACTAAACAAACCAAAAAATTTCCAACATAATTTTTGAGATAGTGACGATCAAATTCTTCACAGCCTTCATAGCTCGCAAATTATGCAGTTAGCATAAACTTAGTGTATCTTTTTTCGATGCAACGACCATCCTATATTCTATGGTATATATGTGAATTTATTAACACGGTGTAGTTTTGAGGTTATAGTAAAAATGTAAATTGTCAAAGGAAGCACGGTTTGTATCTAATTAAGGTTACTTTATCAGTCTATTCAGCATATCGTACATGGTAAAAGGATTGCAAATGTACAGCATCATTAGGATTTAAAAAATAATAATGTTAGATATGGGATATTTAATGAATTGTATGGAAATGTATTGAAAGGTCGATATCATGGACCATCATTGTGGTAGCTCCTAGTTAAAAGCATTGAATATGGATTTTTTACGAAATTATATAATAGCCACTCGATTCTCGCATGGCTCGACCTTAGGCCTTAACGTTACAATTTTTATCTTACGCTACTTAATAATTTAAAAGTAAGTGTAATCTGTCGTGAGTCTTTTTCGTATGTGCACTTCATAGTTGAAAATGATCATTATGATAACGGGTCTCAAGGATATTTTTGCGTACACTGCGTATATATTTTGCTGAGTTTTAAATCTTGCTTGGAACTATATTTAAAATGTTTTGGACCATGTGATAGAATAGTAAGGAGATGGATTTGGGATGCCAACACATTTTAGGTTTGATCTATTTGATATACGAAATTAAATTGCATTGTTCTTTGACACCCACATAAATATGAGTCATTGCTTTCTGTTCATTTGAATGTAAAGAAAAAATCTATCAAAAGATTACACTTTTTTTTCTAAGTTTTTCTACGGGTTTGAGATACCTAAAATTAATAAAAACAATATATTTAAAATGACATTTTAAGAGGTTGGCACAAAACTGATAAATATTTAAAATATCAGAAACATTAGTGTACAAAAAGAATTATAAAAGCCATCAATTAAGTAATTATTGATGGGCCAGGGTAAATTTAAGGTGGAAAAAGAATAAGAATGAAGAAGTAACATGCAAGTGGATTGAAAAAGGAGCATGGACCCGTTTTAAAAGAAGAATTTACTGCAGTAATCTCACCCAAAACAAGTGAAAAAGATGTTTGTTATTTGATTTTTTTAAAAGAATATCCTTCAACAGTTAAGTTCTCACCCATATAGGGTAATTGACAAGAAAAAGTCAAGTATGCGACTACCAATTTACTATTCCTTTCATTTTATTTTATGTGTAGTTGTAAAAAAAACTTTGCTACAAAATAAGTATTGTTTTATAGTTTTAATGCAATTTATACTGTTAGTTATCTCTTTTACCTTTACATTTATTAAGAAAAAGACAAATTTGATAAAAAAATAATAATTAAATAAGGATTAATTGTACATTTAACTATTTTTTAATTAGCATGAAAAATACAATTTATTTGAAATGCAAAGAATATAATAGTAGTACTATTGATGTAGAGGTTATCTTTTTCTAACTAAGTAGATAATTTTATAATCAGCTTTAGTTACAAAAAAAAATCAGCTTTAGTTATCATCATTACTGATGTGTGTGGGCACGGAAAATCACACAAATACACCCACACAAACCGATATATGTGCACGGAAAATCACACTCACACATGCAGTATCTATACACATGAATATGTGTATCAGTGTGCTCTGAACTAATTAATCTTACTCTACTAAGCATCTGTCTCATTTTCCAAAGTGGCACTAATATACAAGATTTGGTGCTATTTTTGTCAACGACTTCAGAGAGTTGTAATTGTGAAATGTATCTGTAAACTCTGTACCAATCAGAGATTAGCTAAATTAAACTTCAAGTATATCAGTCTATGCCAGCAGAAAACTGATTGAAGCTACCACCATTTATTTTTATTTTAATACATTTTCTGTTCTTAGCTATATAGTTTTTTTTCACCAAAAAAAAATCTATAAAGTTTTCTAAGTTAAAAAAAATATAGGATAATATAAATATGTGAATTCATATATATATATATAATATTTTAATATGACTGGATACAAATTTAAATTGAAGGTCTGAAACTCAGAATAATTTATACAAAAAAAATGTAGAGAATCAGCAGCATATGGTCATTACAAATAATAAATCTTATCTCTACTTCAGCCATTGAACCAACATAATTTGGTGTAAGTGCACATACATATATTATTCTATATATATATATATATGTATACGTAGATGTGAAATAGTATATATTCCATACGAGTTAACTAAACAATTCTTTTCTTTTTATTTTGAAACTAACTAAAACAATTCTACATAGCACGATATATATATTTAACGGCGGGTTTTGGATTCATGCGAAGTTGCTTTAATGTCGTAAATTGTATTCGCCGTTTTATATTCATCCATTTTAAAATGGGTCTTCTACCAACTATGTTTATGCATGATACGGTTTAGGTGTGGTTCTTTTCGATATATAACCGACGAATATCTAAGTTGAATTAGAACCGGAACTTATATGGTTCTACTTGCATAACGAATAATTACGACTTCAAGAAATCGCTAGGCGGTAACTAGGCGCTTTATAGAGTACTAGCGACTAGGCGGATTATTCGAAGCCTAGGCGTTAAAGAATTATTATTTTATTTTATATATATATATATATATATATAACATTTATATGAAATATTTTAGTTTTTAAATAGAAATATAAAATTGTTGTGATAAATTATCAAAATTAGATATGTAAAATAAAAGAAATTAGTAAATTTATAAATATATACTAACATTATTGCTTAAATTAACATATTTAGAGTAATTTCGATCGATTTCAACTGATTCTGAATAATTTAAATCAAGTTGAATCGTATAAATCGGTATAAATCAGATTTTAGGAAAATCGTTTCGGATAAGACCAAGTTGCCGCCTAGGCGGGGGCCTAGGCGCCGCGTAGACCGATTTTTAGAACCATGATTACGACTAAACATACAACGTGAATGTGAAATGTGAAATTAATTGCTTGAAGACTCATGGAGATGATTAAAATGTCTGCATCAGTCTATATAATTATTATATGTTCTACCTAAATACCATGGAACAAAATGTATATAATAATCTGTACATCAAAGACAAAACTAATTTAAAATGGATCCATAAATCACCCGGAGAATAAAAATATATTTGTATAATTTAAAGAATAAATTAAATAGATTCTGCTGCCAAGAAGATTAAAAATTAAATGAGTGTAAGGCTAGCAATTAATGAAGTAGAACATAGTTTGCCTAAATATTTAAAATTTCAACAAATAAAAAAGGTTAATATAAGTGTGGATGGTCCACATATAGGGCTCGCTCATTCATTAAGAACTTGAAAAGTGTAAATCTTGGGATTATTTTTTAAAAAGTTGGTAGATCCATATATAAAGTAAGAGGTATGTATACTATAATAAAGTGAACTTCAAATTGATGATGAATATTGAGTAAGTGAATTTGGTGAATTAAAAAGGCGAGTAGAGGGTGTAAAAAAAAACTAGGGGTAAGAAGGAAATAATGGAAAGTACAAGGGTATAAAAGGAAATATGGAAAACCACATGGCATGTGAGTGATGAGTTATCTACGCCACTTTGATCTTCCCATGTGGTTTTACCTCTCAGTTTATCTGGCTCCAGCTCACCCTTGTGGCTCTTTTCTCTCTAATTAACTTCATATTTGTTTTCTTCCGATTTATCTTTTGTTTTGTTTTGTGTACTTTTGTTATTGTTAATAGCCATTGATTTATCTAGCAAGCAACAAAAAGTAAGATACGGTTTATTTTATTGTATGGAAGCTTTTAAAAAAAATTAATCAGATGAAATAAAATTTAAAGGATTTACCATCATGCAAAAGATATTTTTTCTAATGAACAACTTCTCACTAAAGTCATTTATATTAGAAAAATATTTTAAGATAATCTTAAAAATATTTTATCACAAAATAATGTTTAAAACGAAAATGACCAAAATAAATTTTATTAAAGGATGTAAATATACATTTATACCTCTAGGATTAATTAATTTACAATAAAGATTTAGAGTTATGGAATGGAGTTTTGGAGGTGAAGTTTAATTTATTTTAAAATATATATCAAAAAATTTTAAATAAAAAAGTTATTTCGGTTATTTTTTTCTTGAGTAATATTTTGGTAACAGAAACTTATAAATTGTTATCGGATAAAATTTTCCTTTAAATTACCTTGTTTGTTAATTAAAACTCTTTTTTGTAAAAAAAAAGATTATGGGGAAAAGAAAATGAAAAGGTAAAAAAGAGAGGAGAAGCTCTTGTGAATAAGGAAAGGGCAAAAGAGGTGAAAGAGGGAAACAAACAAAGGCCACCTTCACACTTTTCTATTGCCTTTCTTTTTTTGTTAATTTCGATCACACTTTTTTTTTTTACTTTTCCCTTCAATTTTTGTACATATTTCGTACGAAAAGGCTTGATAAAATTGTCATATGGAATTTGCTTTTATCATTCATTTGGGTCTAAAAATCAGTAAGAATAATATTTGGGCCGACCTTGTAGTTTTCTATTTGTATTTTCTGTTTATTTTATAAAAAAGAGTGTATTTAGGGCATGATTAATGCAGGTCTCTTAACAAGGGGTTCTTATTTTTTAAGAGACCGTTTCTTAATTTTAACTAAGAAAACTTAAGAACCGTCTCTTAAATAAGAGACACAAGAGACGTCTCTTATCCGGAAAAATGTAAAAAAAAAAAAAAAAATTAAAAAGAGGACAAAAAAATTAAGAACCCCATCTTAAGAGACCCGGGTTAAAGATGACCTAAATTTAGATTTTTTTTGGAACATTTATAAACTGAGTTTTTCCAAACCAAAAAGAACTCCATTCCCTATGATTTATTTTCTTCAGTAAAACTGAAAGGCAAATTTAAAAAGAATCCTTCAATCACCTAAAAGCTCATGGCCTCATCGCCTTAGAGAGAATCAATTCCTCAAAGGAAGAAAGCTAAGTTAGAGCAGTCATTTGAGAAGTTACTCAATGTTCTTGTCCCTTTCACAAAGTTTACTCTATCCTCTTGTCCTTTTCACTGACACACTGATACTTACATGACATAACTAAAAGCATATAGAACCACTTTCCAAATGTGGAAAAAGATAAACCAAGAATATTACATGAGAAAACATGAAACCAATCTTTAACTCAACCTTTTCAACTCTTATCTTTACTACAATAAATAATGCCTAATGGTAAGTTAAGCAAACATTTAGATACTGATATATAATTGTTACCACATTGTTCATAATTAGTTTCTTTAAATCCAAGATGAAGCAACATAATAAGATCTAGAAAGTCTAATCTCCAGGTTTATCAGAATCTAGCACCCAATTCAACTCCTCTCAATTCCAGTTTCATCCTTTCATTCTCAAGTTCCATCATTTCATTTTCCATCCTCATTCTTTGGAGCTTTTGGTCCTTTTTCTGGCTAAACCTCTCCCACTTGAGTCTTTGTCTCTTCAGTTCCATCAACTCAACTTGTATCTGAAGCTTGCGTTCTTCTAACTCCAAATACTTAGACTTAGTCCACTGCTTCTGTAAGCGAGGAGCTTTACTACTGTCTAGAGACATTGGTTGATTCACATCCGCTTGGGAAAGAGGCAAGTGATGAGGTGCATAGCCCTTATGTGCATGGTTAGGATGATCAAGATCTTCATAGCTCTGGCTTTGTCTTATTCTCTTCAGTGCACCACCTAACGAGGCTCCAAGATAGCCATCCCCACATTCCTTGTGAGTCATGTTGTGTTCCTCACAGTTATCACCATCATCAAGATCTTCATTATGGTGTTTCCCATTAAGGGAACGCTGTAACGCAGGGTCATGAGGCAAATGCAACCTGTTTCCATTATGGTACGAGCACATCTCTTCATAGAAAAGATGTTTTGAGCTAATGATTCTTCTAACTTCGTCTTTCTCTTTCTCATCCAAGTAATCAATATTATCCAAGAGCCCAGGATTCTCAACGACCTCACAAGAAGTTCCTCTACCAAGCATCTCATTAAGCTTCTTGTAACGTTTATTAAGATCATTAAACTTATCCTCACATTGTTGCGGCGAGACATGGTAACCCCTTTCGTCCATGACTTTAGAAACTACTCTCCACTTACCTTTCCTTGCATGTTTATCATCATCCTCACCGAGGTAAGAAAGAGCAGTTATCATCAGCTTCACCATCTTATCCATCCATTTCACACGTCCCCAAGGAGAGCTTTTCTTGGACTTGTCATGACCATCACCATCATCTTCTTGACTCGTCCCTCTTTGGCCATTCTTGTACTCGGTCACTGGCAAGTTATGATGAACACTAGGAATCATCATAGTAAAGGGAAGGCTCGAGCCTTGTGGAGAAATGGTATGGTGTGGACGAAGATTCATAACGTTTGAACCAAGATCTCTCATGTAAAGGCCTTGAAAATCTTGATTAGGTTTCTCAAAATCTAGAGCAAGAGAATGATCCGAGAAACTCTACTATGTCCTAAGCCTAAACCATACGAACTTTTGAAGTGTGCAATCCATGACTATCAGATCTAACGAATAGTAAATGCAAGAGCATAAGAGATGATTCTAATTGTTAGAGATAAAAGATTGTCAAGCACAAAAAACTGGTAAACAAAACTCATCTTCAGACAAATACCATTCCAGGCAGAGAACTAGGGTTTTGAGATGAACAAGTGAGACAATGCGTGTGGCCAACACAAATCTTTTGAGGATCTAGAAAGATAAGAGTGTTGAATGTTCTGAGCGTTATTGTTTTTGTTTTGGACTTTATATTTGTGAGAAATGACAATAGGTATTCATGTACAATGTATCAGAAGATATCTGGGACCCATCTATCAAAATTTTAAACTTTTTAATTTATTTCCATACTTTTTAATGCATGTAGTACACATTTGAAAGGTGTACGTTTTTAATAAATAAAATAAATTAATGTTTATTTTAAATTTTTTTAACTATGGTAACAATGAAAACTATGAAATTTGTTTCTAAGTTAGATAAATTTCTTTCCAAATTCGAAATTTAATATTATTAATTTACATACATAAGTTTATATTTACTAGTTTTGAGTATACAGAAGTAGAAATGTGACTTTTCTCTCTTTTCTTTCCATAAAAATGTGAGTATACACATACAATCTTGCAATATTGAATATATTAGTTTTTTAAAAAAAAATTGAATATATTGAAAATTTAGTGTTAGTGTTATATTTAAAAAACAAAAGAAATTTAGTGTATTGGTTCCCATTTTGTTGGGTATAGACTAAGGCTTTACTTAACTATATGGGCCTACAATTGGGCCTTATTGAGATTAAAAAAAAAGTTCCTGTAAATAGCCGTCGTGAGATCAGAGTTTGTGTCCGATCAATAATCGAAACCCTCCGAGAAGTATTTTTTCAGCGGTGAACTTTTACACAATGTCAGGCGAGGAAGATGCCACTGTAAGGGAGCCCCTTGATCTGATTCGTCTGAGTCTCGACGAGAGAATCTATGTCAAGCTCCGCTCTGACCGCGAACTTCGCGGCAAGCTTCACGTACGTTTTTTTTTTCTCTTTGCCCTGAAAAGTCTAGGGCTTTCCTTTCGAAAGTTTCGATTTTTAGTAAAGGGTTATCGAGTAATTTCTATTAGCTGTAAGTGGGTTGTAATGTTTTGATGGATGGAATCTCAGTTTCGGACAAATTAACTTTTGACGACATTCTTTTAAGTTAGGTTTGGTTTTGTTTTGTTTTGTTTCTCCGGAGCAGGCGTTTGATCAGCATTTGAATATGATTCTGGGTGATGTTGAAGAAGTTATCACAACAGTAGAAATCGATGACGAGACATACGAAGAGATTGTCCGGGTACTTGCTTTTTCCTTAATCTCAATAGGTTTTATGTTATATTATATGGTTTTTGATGGATATTTGATGGGCAAGTGTCTCAGATTAAGGATGATGTTAGTGTATAAAATGTATTTTCACATTCTTATAGCCAATAATAACAGTTTCACCTCAATGGGTCTGTTAGCTACATCTACTTAGCTGCCCTAGTTGAGACGCTTAAAAAAATGTAGAGTACTCTGTAACGAAGTCTTTTAAGCTTCTTAAGCACATTAGTTTGGTGAGGTATAAGTGGGTTTAGTCTTCTTCGGTATATATGATAGGTTTGTTATTACTATCTCTGGTTGCAGACAACAAAGCGCAATATTCAGTTTCTGTTTGTGAGAGGAGATGGAGTGATATTGGTGTCTCCACCACTGAGGACAACCTGAGTTCAACGTGAAGCCTAAGCTAATGAAGACTCTTTAAACAATATTGTCACTCCAAAAAGCTTTAAGAAACTATTTTGCTTTCGGACACTTCTACCTTTCAACTCCTTTGCTACTTTTCATCGTGTGACCATTCTCAATTACAACCCAAACCATCTGAGTTTTACAAGTAAAGATGAGTTCTAAACAAACATACCAAACAAACAAAGAATTGTTAATCGTTTTTAAGTGCAAAAAGGTGAAATTCAAAAGGAATAAAACCAAAGGGTAGGTGGTGTCTTTTTTTATCATCTTCGTCTGGGTCTGGCATGAACCGGAGAACCTGATGATTGTGAGCCTCTGTAGTTTCTGCTTGGAGAATCCATCGAGACTCTGTTGTAAGCAGTTTTGGGTAATGGAGGCGTTGGCTCTACCGGAACTGACTCTGCAAAGCATGCTGTGTTCAGACGAGTTCTTTCCATTTCTATTTGTAGCAATTCGCTTGAATACTGTTTTGTTAGAGCCTGTTTCACAAAAACAAAGTTATCAGATTTAAATTTGATTAAAAATTTTGTTGGAAAGAGTCTCAAGGGAAATAAAAAGATGTTTACGAGGAGGTCATCTGCTGAAACAGATGATCCTTGTCTGTCATCTGAAACCGTGTCTTCGCTGCCACGAGTTGGTCTGCGGTTATGCCCTGGAGTGGTCTCAACTGCTTCACTGATGCTCTCTATAGCAATCTCCAACACGGTTCCTTGTAGAGTTTTAAGAGACGCGGTTGCATCGCTTGTAAAATACAGATTCAGTACCGTCTCAAAATATTCAAGCTGCAGCAGGTTGTGCAAAAATCAGAGTAAACAATCATAATTCTACAAAGCTTTTCTGCTTCTGTGAAGTAGTAGTCACTTTACGAGATGAAACAAGAGTCTCTCTTATGGTGAAAAGAAGAGCAAGTTACCTCAAACATCAGTTGGCAGAAACCATTTGCATCAATTAAACTCAGGTAATCTGTTCTGTTTTCTTCCACAAGACTGAGAAAAGTGTCGACTAGACCTTCGATCAGGACGCCAAGAATCTTGTCCAGTAGTGGTTTTGCACCCGCAAAGACCTGCAGTTTACAAAATTATTAGGCTTCACAATGCAAACACTGTCACTCAAGAGGAAACACACTCAATTATTAAACGTTTAAAGAACCACTAAACATTTCTGAAAATAAGAAGTAATACCTCTGCATGGACAGCTACAAGAGTGTGCAAGAGCTCAACAGCCGCATCTCGTATGCCCTGAAAGAATCAAGAACATATTTAAGAAACTATTTTCTTTATAGAAATCAAAAGATTACTGGAGGTTTCTTACTTTGACTTGAGGTGCTGATCCCCAATGAATACCAGAGTCTAGCAAATAATTTGTGGCAGCTGTTCTTATCAAGTTTGCCTGAGTACACGGAAAATCTCAGTTCCATTTGCAAACAAGTTGCAAAACCATTCTTAGACAAAAAAAAATACCTTAGCAAAAGTGTAATGCTCGAGGACCTTCTCTCCGAGACCAGAGAAAGACATAATCAGATCTTGAAGATCGCTGCTGTCTTCATCATTGTCCCTGAAAAAATGAAAATAAATGAAGCCTTACTCTAGTGACCGTTACCATCATACATCCATTTACGCAGGAGTGACAAGTTTCTTAGTATAACCAGTTTAAATAATTTAAACATAAACGAGTATGCACAACTTGTTTCCCACTTAGAAAAGTGGTAGATAACTATTGACGTTAAGAAAAGCACTAATAAGCAAGGACCAACCTAGACTGTAACCAGGTGTATTTGAACTTGTTGTAAAGCTCTGAAGCAAGTTCATCTTTGCAATAACCTATATTACTCAAGACCATCAACAACCTCCTGTGAGGATCGACAACACTTCCGTAGGTGTTGGCTGATGGTACTTCCTGTTGATCATCAGAATATCCGTTTTTCCAATCCTCTCGTGTTGAAGTGCTTTGGGAAAGATCAGCAGCAATCTGCTCCAGGTGAGCTGATACATGAGAAAAACAAATTAGCACATCAACTTAATAACTGTACAATGTGTGCATTTTCCTGCATCCGTGAGGGTATGTGGGCATTTGCACGTGGATATTATCAAGGAAGTATGGTGAAGTCGTACCAGCAAAATCGAGAAAGCAATTCAAAAAAGCCATTCTAACAGATATCAGGATTTCCTCAATCTGGGCAAACATATCTTCTGATTTGGCAGCTTCACCTTTGACAGACAAAATCATACTGAAAAAGATACACACAAATCAACATCCAAATGAAGTAAACACTGAAGTAACAACAAGGAAATTAAAGCATATAAGGCACATTTACTATCATTTCATATCGCACACAACTCATTGGTAATTACGGACAAGCTAGAGCAACAGCTGCTGACTGTTGGAGTTCTGTTTTATCTAATGTACAGGGAGAAGACTAAAAACCTAAGGTATTCTACTGGAAATATAGATGTCTGGAACCACTAACACAATATAATAGCAAAGAGTGGGTCTATATACATATCAACTTCCATGAAAATAAATAAATAGCAATAGTGCCCTCTCTATTTGTAGTACACCAGACAGTGCAACTGTTTCATATACGTTTAATAATATACACTTGAAACTTACAGATTGATTTGTTCCATCCCAGAGACAATAACTGAACGGAATGCAAGAGGCAAGTATGAGATGGCATATGGAGATCTATTCCTTTCGAGAATAGAAACGGGGATCCATGTCTCCTCTTTTGATATTCCTTCCGTGGATGCCCTCATCCAAGAGCAAAGCCTTTGGATATAAATCTTAGTGATTTCCGCCTGGACTTTTCTTAATGCGACAACTGCCATAAGTACCAAAAAAGCATACACAGCATCTCAGTATACTTTAATTTAAACATCATGCTCAAGCTTCAGAAGAACTTCAAATACCAGCACTGTGGGGCGCTGAATCTTTGGCTTCAAAAGATTGACATGCTTTTGATACTTCGTTAATGGCATCACTCATAAATGGGCGGAGAATGCATGATTCATCAAAATCACAAAATGTGCTGTGAACCTACAACAGCCGTAATCATGAAAAGAGAATATTTAGAACAAAGTTATGGTAACATATACCGCGGGGTTTCCCGTTCCAGTATGAAGAGAAGCTTCACTGTAAGGGTCAATGGATAGAAATAAATAAATAAATAACCACCACCTTTGCTTCATAGACAGATATAGTCTTGCGTATCATGCCAGCAACTTCTTCCAAAGAATGAGTTGAATACCTTGCCTCTGTGACTTTCTCCTCAGCTTTATTGGCTGAATTATCAGTAACTTGGGAGGACTGGACACAAAAGGATTTATAGTCAAATCCAGATTAAGGATTATCTCCAATTCAAGAAAGAAATATGTAGGTATCACCCTCAGCATATGGGATAATAAGACAAAATTAATCTACTCTTGGGGCAGAAAAGGTATGTAAGCAGAAAGGACAGATGATACCTTGGCAAATTTTCCACTGAAAACTGATATAGCTGTTTTCCAAAACAAAGGGATATGATGCACAAGCACAGCAGTCAACCTTTTGATGTATCTCCCCTTCAACGCATCAATCTCTTCGCTGGGAAACTCCACTGATTGTGGGTCAACTTGAACTTCATTATTTTCATTAGAAGAGGCAGCATCTGACTAAACGATTTAAAAACGCATGTTATCACCTATAGAACTGAATCTCAAATAGTCTTCGAATGATATATAGCTATACTCAATGTTGGACTCACATATGGAACGACATTTTGTTGAATCTGTTGCCACTTCGCATCCGAGATGGCTCTCTCATGAGTCTCATTCCGCAAAATTTCCACCCTTGCTTCATGATCATATGTGCACTTCTCAAGCAAGCCGTGTATTCTATGATTCTGGTAAATTAAAGAGCCCAGCAAGAAGGCGTTATGGAGATAACACAATGATTGTAACAAAAAGTGTGAGAGCCACACATCACACACAAGTTAAATATGAATATGTTTCCCAATTCTATAGAGGTACTATGCTAATAGTGAAGACAGTAATCATAAAGGAAACAAATATATAATTTTGCAAGCTAAGCGCCACGCGATACTCAAAGTAGATCTATTAGGAAGCTGGATACTACGTAAAACATGGTAAGATGAAGTAAAAGAAGTAATCTTCGAATATACCAACCTCAACATTCAGATAATGCCACACAGGATCCGATTCGGGCTCCAGCTCCAGCAAAAGCCGCACAGTGTTTTCCAGCTAAAATGAAGCAAAATAAAGTTAACTTGAATATGTCAAACCTGGTTTCTCAAAGTTATCAAGAGGAAGTATGTAGAAATCAAGTAAATGGATCTATAACTTAGGAAAAACTTAGTCATTTTGATGTACAAATCTGGAAAAAACGAAGGGAAATCTTTGAATGCAAGTTAAAACTGATGACAGCAGATAAGATGAACACGAGAATGAAAAATTGTTCAGTTCAATTACTAATTGGCATTAGAATCAAATGGATAATAACTGACATACACTTGTAAAGTCTATCTTTGGATCTTCCATAGACTTGTATAGAGTGCCTTTAAATTCCAGCATAATTTTCTCAACCTCCTCGAGTACACGCTTGAGTATATTTACCTGAAAACAGCTTGTTTTTCTATGTTGTCAAGAGCTTTGTTATGAAGTAAACAAAGTCGTAATAAAGGAAAAAGATTCAGTGCTTATAGGAGAATGAATAGCATCTGTCTCAAGAGTGTAATAGAAAATTTAGGCATACGTGAGAAGGGAGAGCAATAGATTTCGCTTTTTTGTATTCTCGAACAGCCAAATCATATTCACCCTTGCTAATACTGTTACGGATGATACTGGGTAAGTTGAAGAGCGTCCGGAACCTCTGAAGCATTCCTTGTACAGACCTGATTTTCTCAGCTTGAGCCTAGAAATGATTGTGAAAAGGGCTTCAAAACAAGTTCAAAGTGAGTGGCAGAAAAAATCCAGAGTCAGACCACACCCAACCTGTCTCTCAAAAAGAGGTTCAAATGCAAGATTGGCCCTTGATGTCACACTTTTCATACAATTGAACAAATGAGTAGTTCCTGACCCTTCTGGATCTTCTTCAATCCGCTTCAGTTTTGCCTCAATATCTATTAAGAAATTCAATAATCTAGACATCAGCATGATAGAAGACAAATCATCCAATCAGTGCAATAATACATACATACCATCAATTGTTGTTTTACATGAGACGAAGCAGTCAAAATTGTCTTTCACCAATTGTTTCTTTTGCAAATTTCGACCCTTTAAGTCACTTTTCAGGCCAAGGGCACCCGCCTCCAAATCTGCTGCACTTGTGTGCTGGTGGATGCGAGAAAGAAACAGCTTCGGATCAAAATGATCAGAGAAGTAAACCAATTTTTCTGCAAATAACACAAAGACGTTAGAAAACTGGAAATACTCCAGCAATTATTCATATAATCAAATTTACTTGGAAGAGAAATTATTCAACTCGAGTTGTAGTTATTGAGAAGAAAGACATACCGCGAAGTGTGTTATCCACTTTCTCAGATTTTGATGGGCTGCCTGACCTCTCAGTGATTAGTCTCAGTGTCTTGTTGTCTATTATCCTAGATAGTACACAAAGTCAGCTTGTGATAAGTCCTCTCAGTGATTAATCTCAGTTTTCAAGGTACGCAAAACAAAAATAAGAGCAATTACCCTAATTTTAACGGGTCAATGCATTCCATCCCACGAGGGAGTGACTGCAAACTAGTCAGAACCACTTTCTTTCCAGGTGCAGGTGCCTTATCCTCTAGTTTCTGAACCACGGGCGCCGTTCTTGATTCCCGCATATCACGAACCCTACGTGCAAGCTGCCAGAAAACGTCATCCAAATTATAGTGAAATGAATATCTTTCCAACATAATCCACATGATTTCATGGTCCCAACTTCTAACATCACTAATGGCCTTGAGGTTAGGCTGCTATCTTTCAAGCTCTCTAAACCAAAATCCACTAAAAAACTAAGGATAAACATTCACAATACTTCTATTAACCTAAGGTGTCTAGGACAAAGTCCAACTAATCCCCATGGAACCCGAACCGACTAGTAGTCTGGTCTCGGGTTCGCTAAATGAGGCCTAAAACATGGTCTCATATTCGTCTGGCTAAACAGTAACAACTTAGTTCATGGTGATTCAATATGAGTTATAAATATCTTATCGAAAATCCGAAAATCCTGAATGGTACCCGAACGTCTATGCGTAATATGGAATCCAAACTCTCAACAACCACACATTGCATCCAAAACCTGAATCAAACAGATACGATGATACCTCAGCTTCATTGACGCGTTTCCAACAATCAGGCTCCTCACCATCCCAAGCTCCATCATCCTCCTTCCTCGCTCTCCCTCTCTCCTTCACATCGCTGCCTCTTCCTTTCCCCGCACCACCACCTGTCTCCCGTTCCCTCTCCAAATCATCATCCCCGCTCGAAATGCTGAGCAATTCCACCTCCGATTCATCGTCATCGTCCATCGAAGGTTTCCTAACAGCCGCCGCCGCAGCAGCGGATTTCTTCGGAGGAGCGGGCTTCTGGTGACGTGGCTGCTGCACTAGATTGGCGACTGGCTTGCGAGAAGAAGAGGAAGGAGGCTTCTGGTAGGTGAGATCTCTCTGAGATTGCTCCTTCAACGCCATTTGAAGAAGCTCGTCTTCGTCGTCGCTGGACATGGTTCGCTGATCAGATGATGATGATCGCTTCAGCTAATCCTTGAGATCTGATGAGGTTTCGATTAGTTTCGTTTTGTGATTTGTGTGACTTTTCTTTTTATTTTATTTTATTTTGTTTCCGGATATATATTTGCAAAAACTAAGAAATTAAGTTACAAATATCTTGTGTGAACTTGATGTTTCAGAAAGGAAAATTCTAATAAAAATAACCCAACTAAATTTCATTAAAAAATTTAATACCTAAATTTTTTCTCTACCTAATTTAATACACCAATTAATTATTTTACTCATTTTAATATATTAATTTTTAAAAGTTTGCCAATTTAATATCTAAAATTTATTTATTTTAATAAAAATAATAATAAGTTTCAAACAAAATTTAAAAATTCTAAAATCTAAGCGAAAATATTAAAAAAATAAATTTTATGTTTAGTATTTAGGAAAGAAAATAAATAAATTATCAGAATTTAAAAAAAAAATGGATGTAAAAATGAATTTGTTTTCTATTTTAGAAAACAAACTAAATTCAATATTTTAAAATTTAAAATTTTCTTACCAAATTTAAGATTATAAAAAATAGCTACTTTTATTTTTCAAACAAACAATAAACTTAGAATTTTTAAGAGTTTTTTTTGTAAATTTTAGAGATTTTTTAAGTTTCATTTGAAATTTATTAGTATTTTAACTAAAATAAATAAATTATGGATAGTAAAATGGGTATAGTTTAAAAGTTTGTATATTAAAATGAGCAAAAAGATTAGTTGAGGTACTAAACTCGATATCGAAAAAAATTAGGTATTAAAAAATTTAATAAAATTTAGTTGGGGTATTTATATAGAATTTTCCCTTTGAGAAATAAACCAAATTATTACTTTGATTTTGTATTTAAATAAGCCAAAGCATCTTTTATTTTACTGTCCATTTATTAAGTTTTCTTATGTACTTATTAAATTCATAGAAAATTCATGTTTGATGTATCTTATGTTTCATACCGTTTGTTACACTGATTTAATATCAATAAAGTTTTATGTTATAGAAGAAAATTGTTAAGTGTCACACAATGTTTTGAAACAAAAACTCGATATTGATTCGGTATAGCTATCGATTGATCGGTTAAGATCGGTTCAATCGTCAAACCAGAATTTTTGTTTTTAAGAATTAAATATATATAATCATATATTTACACTATATAACACTAAAAATAGTATTTCTATATATAATATGTTATATGTTCTTTTTTATTAATTAGTAAATAAATAATATATTTAATTATGCATACGGTAAACAAGTGAATATTATTTAAATTAAAATTGATAAAAAGAATTACCCTTTATTCATATAATAAAGTTTCAAATTTTATAAATGTGGTAAAATAAGAGTAGTATATGAGAGCTAAAATATGTCTTTTTACAATTTTTCTTAAGAAAAAAAATAAATAGAAAATTAATGAAATAATGATAGTTAATTAAGAAAAAATCTGAATTTACTATGATTTGAACTGAGTTGAACAAATTAACTAATTTTGATACTTAATTAACAGTTTTCGTTCTATATATGTTCGAAAACTAAAGTTAATGATGTCCTATCAAGAAATAATTAAGTTCCACATAAAATTGCTAGAAGTCTAAATCTATACAATATAAATTATAATGTATAGATAGATGTTCACCAGTCACCAGTGCAAGGTATGCTAAATGTGACGAATATAGCCAAGAGTTGAAAACTATTATCCATAAATAAGTTTCTTTGCAATCTCATTACAAATATAATAAAATATAACACAAAGGAAGTGATATTATATAATTAAACATAAGAACAATATACATGCTTTGACTTTAATTATAATAACTAACTAGACCCGCCCGACTGGACGGGTGTTTTCTTTGACAATAATAATTATCAATTTGTACTTAATTATAAAATATTGGGTTTTATAAAACATGATCAAAGTTCTTTGCTATCATATGATTGTTATTGTATTTAATGCACTTGGAATACCATGAAAAAAACGAATACTTTAGTATATATGTTTTTTCATTGTATATTTGAAATAACTTGTTAAAATATATTAAAATATATTTAGCATTTGCTTTTCATTTATGTATTTCTAAATTAGAAAGCCTATTGAAATTTCTTAAAACCATACTATGTTTTATATAATTTGTTATTTATAATAAATCAACCATAAAATGCATCATAAATTATTTATTTGGACATTAGATTTATACAAAAAATGTAAATGTTAACTATTTACATAAGTGGGTTATAGAATTATAATTATTAAATGTATATTACCTAGAATCTGGCTCATGTTTATATTTTTTTAACACATCCATTAGGCCCACTTAATCACTCAGCTGAAATTTTTTTTTAATGTAATTTAGTAATAAAAAAGAAAAATACTTTTTCGCTTTCTTTTTACCTTCGAGATAGATCTATCTGTACCTTTCCCTTATCTCTTTCACTTGTTCTCGTGGAGATTCGATCAAAAACCTAATTCGAGAAATATCTGAACTGCTTTGATTTTATGTTCGCATGTTCAATCTATTGTAGACACTATCGAACAATTCAATAAAAGGTTAGGTTTTTATCATTTGTTTCATCTAATTAGAACTTGACCCGCGCCCCTGCGCGGGTGTTTGATTTAATTTGTGTTCAACATAAACTTATAAATCGTTAATTTTATAAAAATTCTTTGTATATATTTTTATATTTTGTAATTTACATATAAAGTAGAATATTTTATATTATAATATAGATTGTTGATAATATGTTTTTATTTGTAAATAATATTATATTAAAAATGTATAACTTGATGCAATTTGATGTAATTTTATTATTCATATATTAACTTGTTGTTTTTTTTAATTTATTTAGAAATGAAACAACATACTAAAATTTTTAATAGTCAATATATAAATATCGATTTGGTTAAATAAGTTTTGGAATTGTAATTATTTAATTTAAATTTATTTTAAACAGGATCTGTAAATAAAAAGAAATATAAAAAGAAAGTGTTTAATTTATTATAAATACAAATGCTAAGTTTGTAAATAAAAGGAAGTATTTTTTTATACTGCTATCCATGTATCCAAACAACTATCTTTTTTAACTTTGCTATTCTTATATCCAAACAAAATCCTAAAATACTTCTACTTTAATAATATAGATGTTATTACAAATTAGCATGAATACCAAAAAATTAATGGTATACCATCAATTATCAAGTCAGTAAATATAAATAATAAAATTTTATTTTGAATAGAATGAAATAATGACTCTATCAACTATATACAGAAAAAATATTCAAAAAGTGTTCTATAATTTGACAAAGAAAAGGAACGAAGTAAATGTAATACATTTTATTTAATCATCTTACTTTATTCATTTTTCTTCTATTAATTATATTTTACATTCATCATTTACAGTGGTAGGTGTCTATTATAAGGTTTTCCATAGACGTTAAATTAAGTCAATACTCTACAGACTATAGTATATATGGTTAGATAAACTAATATTTCGTATTATTTTCAAAAAAAAAACTAATATTTCGTATTTTTGTGCGAACTACGTAAAGAATATTTGTGATTCACAGAGGACATTAGTGTTTTACATGTAAACTGCATGAGTCTATAATATGGTGTGAGCGACTCGACCTTTTTGTTTGACTGACCCAGCCAGTATCACGCGATACTATTACGGTATTACTAAGATCAAATTATCAATTATCTCTCTAATATTGTAGTGACAGTTGTAAAGCAGCACATAATTTATTCGCTTTTATGTATTTTTCTTTTGTCGATTTTCTAGTAATAACAAATAAAGAAAAAGGAAACGGCAAACCCTATTCTAAAGCCCCTTTTCTCCACCATTGCAGCTTATTATCCAACATCAATTAGTATTTCCCCCAAAAAAATGGTGAGAAAGAAAACGAGGAAACAGAAAAAAAAGGCGAAAGTTACCAAGAGATCCATAGTGTTTGGTGTGAATGATCCAGTTACCAGAATTGGGTTATACTGGCTCTTCTTTGTGTTTTTGGAACTTTGAAAGGGATGCAGATTGATGGCGATCATGTCGGTTACAAGAACTATCTAGGAATGGTTGTCTTGTTTCTCTATATGATTGACATCATCTAATCCATTTTCTGTGAACCTCCAACTCCAGTTGTTAAGGCTGGCTGATGGGTTAGAACCTTTGTCCCTTTGGTACTATTTATCATCATCTATTTTACCATCTACAACTACCAAACCTTTCATGTATCCCTTCTGGTTTTATCCATCATTTTTGGATTAGTCGCTTTGGTTCAGCTTCTTAGTCCAGTGGAAGGGTTTCACTTTGCTTATGTAGTTGTGATCATCTTACTAGGGTCTTATTTAGCTCTCTTAGCATGTGACTATGACCCCAAAGTCCAGCCCTTTTGGTTCTGTTTTCTCTCTATTTTCGTAATGCAATCTGTCACCTATGCTCTCAATTATCCTTCAGATGGCCTCGTATTCTTCAGCTTCTATTGATTTTCTACATTCTGAAACTCTCAGATCCCCCGATGGTGAACCTTTTCGTCATCTTATTATGCTTGTTGTTGATCAATTTCTTCTAGAACCTTGTAATCAAGCATTGTCGTATGAAAACTATTTAATGTTTTTCCACTTTATTGAGTATTTGGTTTATTCTTATATTTGTTTCCAGTAGTATGTTTGATATTAGTAAGGGTTAAAACTGTCCAACAATCTTAGCATCACAATCAAAATGATGCTAAAATAACACATTGGGTTCTCTAATCTTTTTTGAACAACAAGATTATCTCTAATCTAATGCACGTTTTTAAGCTAAATAAAAATATCGATAGGGTTAATGATGACAAGGGTATAAACCTTAGCATGCAGATGCTCTAATAAACTAGCCACGAAATTAAGAAATGGGTAAACCTTCATTATCTTCAAGAGATCTTAATCGTAATAGAAACGATGTGAGAGCGAGAGCTAATGGTTTCTTAAGTCTCTCTTGTTCTCTTACTCGAATAAATAAAATATAATATGTTTCTCTTTTTCTCTGTAAGAATGTATTATATCTTCTACTAATGGTTTCTTAGAGCACCTCCAACGGTATAAAACCAATCGCGGGCCGTCACGTGTCAGTGAGATCCGCAAACAGTTCAAAAACTTGGTTCTTAATACGGGTTTTTTAGAGTTGGTTCTAAAAAAATTGTAGGCCCCACGCATGTTTAGAACCCTTAAAAAACCCCTATTGGAGGTGGTCTTAGGGCATCATTAACCCAGAGGGGTTCTTAATTTTTCATTTTTTTCTGAGCTTTTTTTTTTTAAAAAAAAAAAAAAAAAGAAGAAGACCAATCACAGGCCGCCACGTGTCAATGGAGCTGTGAACAGTGCAAAAACTCCCATAAAATCATTTCTTATTTGATACTTTTAAGGACTGGTTTTTAAAAAAAAGGTGGAGCCCACTAGCTAAGAAACCCATTAGTATCCCTGAATAATGCTGGCCTTAGGTCTCTCTTGTTCACTTGTTTCTTGTTCTTTGATCTGATGAATCTTTCTTGTTGTTCGGTTTCTTGAGTCTTTCTTCAGCTATCATCTCTAGTCCTTTCCACAAATGGTTGTTTCTTGAACTGAAGCAATATCTATTGATCATGAACTCTTTTACTTATGTTTATCTACTGTCCATGGCCTGATCAGGGCTTAGGGCTAGCAACAATTTTTGCTGATATTTTATTGATCTAAGCATGGAGAATTGTATGTATGAATTTGAGAAGAAAAAAATGATATGTTTACAAGATTTGCAAAACCTTCTTGTGAATAAACTCTATTTTATTAACGATTAATAAACAAAGAAGCTATTTATCAACAGCGTTCTCCAATAACATTAGATAATCATTTCTCTTATAAAAAGAAAAGCATAGGCTATAAACCCAGCGTTCAAGGGTTAAAAGATCTAGCAACCGTAGCATGCTTGAAGTCCACGGAAGGAGCAAGTGGTGAGAAGGCAAGAGCATGTTCATCATCACAGTAACCTTGGAGCATGTCACCTTCTTGAGCAGTAAAACCAAGAACACCAATCATAGTCGGCCAACACTTACGTCCCACGGTTCTTATAGCACTACAACACCCGGGACCAATGTAAGTCTCACCGTTGAGGAAGAACAAGATCAGCTCTCCAGAACAGTGTTGGAGCTGCATCAATGAGTCCCAACAGTAACCTGTTTCTTCATCAAGCCTAAGACGGTATACAAGGCTTGTGGAAGGAGAAGATGCACCCACGGTTTGTTTCATGAGAGCTCGTGCTGTCACTGTGGAAGAAGCCACAATGATCATGAGCATCACATTGAAGCTAACCACACAAGCTGGTTTGGTAGCCATTGATAGGTTCGAGAGGAGAAAGATTAGGGAGTGAGTATGGTTTGATTTGTTTGTGTTTGTGATGAGAAGTGAGTGTTAACCTCTTAGAGAGTTTATATAGAGGCACTTGGGCCTTGACTGTTACAAGTAAGTGGTAGAGTGAAAGGGCTAACATAATTAACGATGGAAACTCATTAATCACCTCTTTGAGGATAATTGGTTCTTAGTGTCGTCGTGTGTATAATTATTGTAATTCAGTCTGCGTTACAAATGTGACGAACATTTACCACCGTTTAACAAGCTCATTAGATGCTTAATGGGTTGGTTTAGGGTCTAATGGGCCGGATCAGGACCATTTAATCTGGTTTAGTACAGTCCAGAATGATTGCATTTGGTGATAGTTTTTCACATTTATTAATTTAGTACAGCGAATAATTATTACATAATGACTTTAGAACTGAAAATTCGACTTGCCTAATGAAAATTAATGTCTCACATTATGGGTTTTGATTGGTTGAATATGTGGTTTTATGTTTTTTGCTCTAAAATTTATGTTTTAGATTTTTAGTTGTGGTTTTGGTTTTTTTTTTTCGCTGTAGACTTTTCTAAAGTAGTAAACAAAATCTCTAGAGAAATTGATTTTTAAAGCTAATATTTATTCCGTTTCATATTAAATATCGTTTTAAAGAATTTTATTTTATTACAAAATAAGTGTCATTTTCGACTTTTGATGCAAAATTTATTAATTTTATGATATAATTTATTTTTCCATTGATTGAAATATAGTTAGTTGTATAGATAATTGTGTTTTTACATAGAAAATATACAAAATTAATTATTTTTTTAATCCGTGTGCAAAAAACCTAAAGTGACACTTATAATGAAACATAGGGAGTATATTTCCTTTTATAATGTGTTGGCTTTACATTTAATTTTAAAAGTTAAAAGTATAATTGTTAAAAAAAAAGTATAATTGTTTCAAAAAATGTTTAAGAAATAAAATTGGTTGTCCACAGCTTTCAATGCCTCTTCCAATCATTTTTATTGAAATTTATGCATGAGAATTCTGTACAACATTTATTAAAAGGCTTTTCTATGTCGATCATTTTACAGTTCTTTTATTATTATTTTTATAAATATGCATAACTGATATAGTTTGTAATTTGTATTCTCTAGGACTCAAATCTTTTAGTGTTGAATCATTACTCACACTTTAAGAACTCGTTTTATTCAATTCAATTAGATCAGACTGCTCTGAGCAGTTATCTAATTTGTAAGGTAACCCTTAAAATCTATGCTAGTAATAAATTTAGGTTATGGTTTAAATATTTAATTAATTTTGTTTCTACACATCCACGTATGCACGTGTGAACATAACATGTGGTAAATTTTGCAGCACAATTTATCAAAAGCCAAAAAGGGTCTTTTAATTATTTCAAAACACACATGCAATTACACAAGATTGAAAAGCTTAGTAGAAAGTCAAAAAAAAAAATCATAAGCAAAGAAAAGAAAATAGATTTGAGACAAATCATAAAAGTTCATGACCATGAACCTAAGTGCTCATCCTCCTTTCCGGAAACAGAAGAGGCACCTGAAGAGTCCAACATGAGGTTTCCTTTGTCGTCTCTTTGAGTTGTTACATTTGTTTGTATGACCTCATCTGCTTCAATAAGGTATACAAAATGCTTAGACAGAACATAGCTTAACTATCTAGCAATTGTGTAAGCTATCTAGGAACAAAGTGTCGGCTAGTGAAAAATTAAGTGTTAATGTCCTAATCACCTGTTATTGCCAATTTCTCCAATGCATCGTTTATCTGATCATGAATGTTAGAGTGAAAGGGCTAAAATAATTAACGATGGAAACTCATTAATCACCGCTTTGTGAGATAATTGGTTCTTAGTGGCGTAGTGGGTATAATAGTCTGCGTTACAAATGTGACAAACATTTACCACCGTTTAACAAGCTCATTAGATGCTTAATGGGTTGGTTTAGGGTTTAATGGGCCGGATCAGGACCATTCAATCTGGTTTAGTACAGTACAGAATGATTGCATTTGGTGATAGTTTTTCACATTTATTAATTCAGTACAGAAAATAATTATTACATAATGACTTTATAACTGAAAATTAGACCTGCCTTATGAAAAATTAATGTCTCACAGTATGGGTTTGATTGATTGAATATGTGGGTTTCTGTTTTTTGCTCTAAGATTTATGTTTTAGATTTTTAGATGTGGCTTTGGATTTTTTTGTTGTAGCCTTATTTAAAGTATTGAAAAAAATCTCTAGAGAAATAGATTTATAAAGTTAATATATTTCTTTTTATAATTTTTTGCTTTAGATTCAATTTTAAAAGTTAAAGTATGATTGTTTCAAAAAATGTTGTAGAAATAAAATTGGCTGTCCACAGCTTCCACTGCCTCTTCCAATCATTTTTATTGAAATTTATGCATGACAATTCTCAACATTTATTAAAAGGCTTATCTATGTAGATCAGTTATTTTCTTATTTTTTCATAAATATGCATAACTAATATAGTTTGTAATTTGTATTTTCTAGGACTCAAATCTTTTAGTGTTGAATTATTAATCATTAAATATTAAAAAAATTTAAATAAAAAGATCTATTTTAGTTATTTTATTTCGAAAAATACTTTGGTTCACCCCCTAAGGTGAACCTTTAAATTCACCACACTTCTTATAACCAATCAAAGTGCCAAGTAGATTATTAAATAAAAAAAAATATTTTTTTTAAAAAAAAAATCTAAAATAACGGAAAAATGAATAATGTCAATTTTAACAATTTCGCTAACTAAACTCTAATCCTAAATTAAACCCAAACCCCAGACTCTAAATTCCAAACCCTAGACCCTAATCTAAAACCAAACTTTAAACTTTAAACATTAGACTCTAAACCCTAGATTCTAAACCCAAATCCTAGATCCTAAACTCAAATTCTAGGGTTTAGAAATTAGGATTTGGGTTTAGGAATTAGGGATTAGGGTTTAGAGTTTTAAGTTTAGGATTTATAGTGTTTAAGGTTTGGGTTTGGGTTTACGAGTTAGGGTTTAAGGTTTAGAATTTTGGATATAAGATTTGGATTTAAGATTTAGGGTTTAGGGTTTAGATTTAGATTTAGAGTTTGAGATTTAGATTTAGGAGTTTGCTAGTGGTGTTAGCGTTAAAGTTGGCATTCATTATTTTTTTGTACCTACTTTTTTTTGTTAAAAGTTTTAATATTTTTATTTAATAATCTATGTGGCAATTTGATTGATTATCAAAAATGTAGTGAATTTAAAAATTTACCATAGGAGATGAACCTAAGTATTATTATTTTTTTCTTTGAAATCTATTTTATGAAAAAAAATTCAAAAAATTTGTTTGAAAGATTTAACCTTATTGTATTCTATATTATATTTTATAATTTTTTATTTTTATAATTAACCAAGATTTAACTCACTTAATTTATAGTTTAGATGTGATGAATTCGAGTTTACAGATTAAACTCACATAATAAATAAACTGAGTTATTTCATAAAAAATTTGAAGTCACTTTGATTTGAACTTAGTTGAACGCATTAACTAATTTTGATACTTAATTAACACTTTTCGTTCTATATATGTTCGAAAACTAAAGTTAATGATGTCCTATCAAGAAATAAGTTCCACATAAAATTGCTAGAAGTCTAAATCTATACAATATAAATTATGATGTATAGATAGATGTTCACCGGTCACCAGTGCAAGGTATGCTAAATGTGACGAATATAGCCAAGAGTTGAAAACTATTATCCATAAATAAGTTTCTTTGCAATCTCATTACAAATAGAATAAAATATATCACAAAGAATGTGATATTATATAATTAAATATAAGAACAATATACATGCTTTGACTTTAATTATAATAACTAATGTTATTACAAATTAGCATGAATACCAAAAACATTAATGGTATACCATCAATTATCAAGTCAGTAAATATTAATAATAAAATTTTATTTTGAATAGAATGAAATAATGACTCTATCAACTATATACAGAAAAAATATTCAAAAAGTGTTCTATAATTTGACAAAGAAAAGGAATGAAGTAAATGTTTTACATTTTATTTAATCATCTTACATTATTCGTTTTTCTTCTATTAACTGTATTTTACATTCATCATTTACAGTGGTAGGTGTCTATTATAAGGTTCGTTAAATTAAGTCAATACTCTGTTAGACTATAGTATATATGGTTAGATAAACTAATATTTCGTATTCTTTTCAAAAAAAAAAATGTTATTTCGTATTTTTGTGCGAGAATATTTCTGATTCATTGTGGATCACAGAGGATATTAGTCTTTTACATGTAAACTGCATGAGTCTATAATATGGTGTAAGCGACTCGACCTTTTTGTTTGACTGACACAGCCAGTATCACGTGATACTATTACAGTATTACTAAGATCAAATTATCAATTATATCTCTAAGGGCATCCACACCAATCAACCCCGGGTTCATCTTTTTTTTTTTATTATTATTAATTTTTTTGTTTTTCTTTTTTGTTTAAAAAAAAAAAAAAAAAGATTAGATCAATCGCGGGCCGCCACGTGTCGTGGGGCCCGCGAAACAGTGGTGATACGGATTCACCAGAGAGAACCCCAAAGCCACAGGTTCATCAGTGTTCTTCTAGAAAACTGTGTGAACCCCCCTTATGAACCCCTTATGAACCCTCAATGCACTTGCTCTTAATATTGTATTATTTCTCATCGCGACCAGTAAAATATCGATAGGGTTAATGATAACAAGGGTATAAACCTTAGCATGCGGATGCTCTAATAAACTAGCCACGAATTTAAGAAATGGGTAGACCTGAAAGAGAGGATAAGAGTAGTATTGTAATGTTTTCCACTTTATTAAGTATTTTGGTTTATACTTATTTGGCTTGATCTCTTATATTTAGTGCCAATAGTATGTTTGATATTCGTAAGTTTCAAAACTGTCCAACAATCTGACAATCAAATTTGATGCTAAAATAACACATTGGGTTATCTCTAATCTAATACACATTCGTTTATTAAGCTGAATATAAAAAAAAACTGACTGGGTTGATGATGACAAACAAAAGGCTTAGGAGACTCGGTCAATTTTTTACAAAAAATATATTGAACTGTATATTTTAGCCTCAAACGTTATTTTTGCATAAAAATATCTTGAGTTAGTAACTAGCATAAAGAAAAAAACAGCAAAAAATTGCATAACATCTTATACAAGATTCCAATACTTCATGGTGCATTCATAACCCAATAATAACTAGTCCCAAAGTTCTTTTATACTCTTGATGGTCAAGACTCTTAAAGTCGCACTAGATTTTGATCCGCACTTAAAAACACGGGTTTGTTTTCACTTATTGATCCAAAATTGATTTACAAATTTTTTTCTTTTTTCAAATCATAACAATTGAACTGTTATGATTATTATTTTTTAGCGGGAAAATGCGTTTTACGGATTTTGGTGGAAAAATGTGTTTTGCGAGTTTTGGTGGGAAAATGGGTTTTTCCGTTTTGGTAGGAAAATGCATTTTTTTTTTTTGGCGGGAAAATGCATTTTTTACGTTTTTGGCAGAAAAATGCGTTTAGCGGGTTTTGGCAGGAAAATTCATTTTTGGCGAGAAAATGCATTTTTTACAATTTTGGTGGGAAATACGTTTTGTAGGTTTTGGCGGGAAATGTGTTTTTGCGGTTTTGATGGAAAATGTGTTTTGTGGGTTTTGGCGGGAGAATATTTTTATGTGTGTTTTTGGTTAGAAAATGCATTTTTGTGTGTTTTGGCAAGAAAAATTGTTTTGCGGGTTTTGGCGGAATATGCATTTTTGCGTTTCGGTGGTAAATGCATTTTGCATTTTTGGCGAAAAATGGTTTTTTGCGTTTTTGATGAGAAAATGTGTTTTTGCGTTTTTGGCGGGAAAATATATTTTGGAGGAAAAAGGCATTTTTCGTTTCTGGCAGAAAAAAACGTTTTCGCGATTTTGAAAAAGAAATAGATTTTGTGGTTTTGGCGAAAAATGCATTTTTTATTTTAGTGAAAAATTGAGGTTTTGTCACTTTTTACGTAAATGACAAAATGATTTTAGGTTTAGGTTTGTAATTTGTGAATTATATAAAAGATATAATAGACATTATATCATTTTAGCAAAACAATTTTCATCTAAATGGTCCAAATTAGTTTAGTTGGTTAGACTTTAAAATTAAGCCTAAAATTTCAAAAATACTCTAGATATACTATTTAGATGAATTATATTTTTAATGTATAAACAAACAATATTTTCATCTCTAGTTAGATAAATCATATGGTGAAACAAAGAAAACGCTATCTAGCTAGCTAGTATGATAAGGTGTTCAGGAACAGAGATTACTGTATTAAGCAAGACGCTCTCTAGCTAGCTAGTCATCTTCTCACTCCTAGTTTTGTTCAAAGAACTTTTTAGATAATTGTAACAATTCTCACTTTTCTTGAGTTCCATAATTAATCACATAAAAGAGTTAGTCATTTCTGTTTAATTAGCACTATTTTTTATGGTTAGGAGATTATTGGCCAATATACTTATTATATGCATCCCCACACTCGTGAACTCGATAGTTTTCTGGCCTGGTTACTTTTCAAATAACATGTGTCATCAAATAATGTTTTTAAAATAAGAAGGTGAAATCAACGATGCTTTTACAAAGCACATGCAATAAATAAACTATCCACAATATAAGCCTTATCCATCGATTCTCAAAAATATAACAACCAAACCTTTTTTATTTTTACTACTCAGGACAAGACAAATCAAGTATAGAATACACCTAAAATAGCCAATACTCGTCTTGCACCCAACCTTACATATAACAAGAAAACCATATATATATATTTGGTGGTGATACTGGTACACATGACAAATGCTAAAATTAGGGATTTCGAATCGGAGAAGAAATATTTATAACATAAAATATAAATAGAAAAAGCAGGTCTCGTGCCAAAATATTAATAACTTAAAAACCAAATAAAAAAGAGCATATCTAATGCCGGAGTCGGAATTTTATACAAAAAAAAAAAAAAAGAAGAACAATATTTAGGTTCAACCCCTATGGTGAATCTTTAAATTCACCATATCTATTACAACCAATCAAAGTGCCACATATATTATTAAACAAAAATATTAATTTAAAAAAAATAGCTAAAAAAAATAATTAATACCAATTTTAACGCACTAGCAAAACCCTAAATCGAAATCATAAACCTTAAATCCAAACTCTAGGGTTTAGGCTTAGGAGTTATGGATATATGATTTAGGATTTATAGGGTCTAGGATTTAAGGTTTGGATTTATGAGTTAAGGTTTAGGGTTTAGGGTCTAAATTTTGGTTTTAAGTTTAGGGTTTAGGGTTTAAGTTTAGAAATTTTAATTTAGGTTAGAGTTTAGTTGGCGACATAGTTAAAATTGACGATATTCTATTTTCAGCAATTTTAAATTTTTTTAAAAAAATATATATTTTTATTTAATAACTTATATGATATTTTGATTGGTGATAAGAAATGTGTTAAATTTAAAGGTTCACCATGAGGGTGAACCTGAAAAAAGTATAAACTTGGCAGTATACGACTATTAATATTTGAAAAAGCCCGTAAATACATACACATCATGATAACTATCTGCAACGTGATTAGCAGTTTAGGAGATGGGTTTATTTAAACCTAACAAATAAGAATTGTAAGAAAAATAAAAAAAACAAATATGAATTTTTAAGAATGAAATTCAAGCATTTGCTCTTTTCTTTTGTCTTTTCTCAATATTCTCTTCTTCTTTTTTTGGTAACGTTACACTGTCGATTTTGTAACGTTTCTTATAAAAAAAAAAAGAAAGCAGTGTTCTTTTTCTTCTAAATATTATTATTTTTTGGAAACATATTAATACAGTATGGTTATCTTATTCTTCCCTATATATTTTGACCAACAACGTTAAGGATACTGTGGATGATTTTTGGATCACGTTTTTCAATTCCACACGTGGGCATATCCCAAATAAAATATCGGGTTCTCTTTTATTGGTTATCTTTTCTAGATAAAAGGAAAATAACGATAATACAGACAAAAAAGAACGGAAAAGGACTACCCTTTCCTCTCATGAAAAAAAAAGAATGAAAATATTTATTATATCACAACGCGTGTCGCTATGCGCTACGTGACACGCTCCTCATTCATTTTCTCCTTTAACGACTTTCGTCTCTCTCTCTTTCTCCTTCGCTCGTCTTCTCCATTGTTTGAAGCTCTTTCAATGTCGTTTGCTCTCTGGGTTCTCGTCAATGTTATTCAACCGATTCACGAGCATGTCTTGCTACCTATCCGCGAGCATGTCTGGCTACCTATCCGCGCGCATGTCTTGCTACCTATCCGCGCGCATGTCTTGCTACCCTTTTACCATCACGTTTTGATACGCATCTGCGAGTGGATCTTAATACTCACCGCGATGATCAACGGAGTGCTTGGGTGGATTTCAGGGTTCTATAAGTTCCGAATCACTCTGATGATCCAGGGGCTGATTTGTTATTGGAGGGGTTGCATCTACTTTGAAAGGTCCACTCTGTGGTTAACAGTTCTAAAGGAAAATCGCTTAGAGGCTAAATCATTCAGCTTTGGAGTATATATGGCTCTTTCCTAATGGTCATTGTAGTTATCGTTTTTGTTACAGCGGTTTGTGGGGAAAAAAATCTTCGAAAGGTGTTCAACGTTCAAGAAAGGATTGGAGTTAACTTGTACCGTCTACCAAAGAGCGTTGGGGAAATGACCATAATGTGGTTTATGATCCATGTTAGTAACAAGGCTGTAGATACATCGGTAGCAGAGATTCACATTGCATCCTTCTTTTCATGCTTCTATATCACCCTTGTTAGTTTCTTAAAGTTGTGCTATGTGGGGAACGATCTTGGTTTAGCTGATGGGATGGCTTCTGTTACTTTATCTACCTTCACCCACTACATTAAAACACATGATACAGCCTGGATATTCACATGTGCGATTCTGATCTGGGTTAAGAACATTATCTTCTCCGAGTGTTGTGCAGCTTGCGCCCAAGCTGCTCAAGGTGGTGGTCGTCGTCGTCGAGATGGTGGTGGTCGTGGAGATGGTGGTGGTCGTGGAGATGGTGGTGGTGGTGGTAATGGTGGTGGTGGTAATGGTGGTGGCGGTAATGGTGGTGGCGGTAATGGTGGTGGTGGCGGTAATGGTGGTGGCGGTGGTGGTAATGGTGGTGGTCGGCGTGGTCATACTCGACGTCAAGTCGGAAGCGGAAGTGCAAATAATCTACAAGTTGTTTCAGACGAAGATTTACATTCAACCAGGATTTCAACTCAAAGTGCAGGGTTTTAAGCAGCCGGTTAGTCTTTGGATATGTTCTGCCACTTGAGAGGTTAGGGTTTATCTTTCTAGTATTTTGTTATTTTGGCTTTGTTAATTTCATGAGAACTTATGTGTTATTGCTTTTTTGTTTGTCGGATCATACATTTTGGAATAATCTATTATGCATTGCTCTATTTCTATAGCATCACACACAGTTACCTAACTTGTTATTATTATTTTTTTTTTTGCATAACTTAAATCCTTAATTGAATTCATCTGTGAGCCAATTTTTTAAACATGCATAAGGCCTAGTTCTCAAAAGGAAAAAAAAAACCATGAATATATATAAAACGAGTATCTTTTCTTTTAGCAATCTTTTGGTTAAAATTTATAAACCCTAAAATGAAAGTTTTAAATCTTTTCTTCCAACTATCCGAAAATCATTACTTTGACGATCTAACCTAGTTTTCTTAATCTATATATTTGAAACGTAAAAGCAGGTGATATGACAAAGCTAATTTTGCATAGTTGATAGAGGAAACAGACTTATTGTAAATTACTAGTTTTGTGAAACTCCATTCAAGCTGGAAAATGTGGCGGTAGTGATTTGCATTTTATTTTTGGTCAAGAATTAACTTTGCAGTTTTTAAATAAATAAAAATACTTTCAATGATGACTATGCTGTGTGTACATCTATAATTTTTTTTATATCTTTTGCATGTCTTTTGTATTTATATAGGAGACAAAAACTGCAGGAGTATGCAATTGCTTTCATCTCTTTGTGAACATGCATAGTTTGTCATGTGTATAAGTACTTTTTTGAGTATCACCATGAAAAGATTGGTGACTAAGTTACCATTGTTTAAGTTTGACTTAGAAGAATAACTCAAAAAATGTTACCAATCATGAATTGTTTTTAAGTTAATGTTTGAGTTATAATACATTATACTTGAATTATATTTTTGAATTATCTCTTTAGAAAATTTGATAAATCAAGTTTTAAGTTTTAACTCTTTCTCAAAAAAAAAAAAAAAACTTCTTACTCAACATCAAGAAAGTGATGTGTTAAGGTTTGAGTTTGTACTTTTTTGGTTTTCAACTGATTAATACACGTTCAGTCTTAACTATTTTAAACAAAATATTTTTTGGATAATTATTTAAACAATTTTCTATAATTTAAATTATTAATTATGTTTGTTTTTATGATGTTATATACATAAAAATATTTATGTATATATATGGAAGCCTTTATTATGTGTAATTCATATATTTAAATAACATTAGTTAAATTTCAGTTAATATATATTTATTTTATCTAATTAAACAAAAATAGTAATTCGCATTTTAGTGCAAACTCATTATAGAAGTTATAAATCTATAGGCAATCTTTTGGTTAAAGTTTATAAACCCTAAATCAAAGTTTATTTATCTTTTCTTGCAACTATCCCAAAGTCAAAATCATTACTTTGAAGTGCATGGAAGCAACTTAGCTAAATTATCCCAAAATCATTACTTTGAAGACTGAGCCTAGTATTCTAAAGTTATTTTAAACGTAAAAGCAAGTGATATGACAAATCTGGTTGTGCGTAGCTGAAAGAGGACACAGACTTCTATGACTACCCTTTTTATATTGTAAATTACTAGTTCTGTGAAATTCCACTGGACTTTTCAAGCTGGAAGATATATCTCGGCATATCTACACTTTTTGAAGTATTCCTCGTGCTATCCGTTTCGTCCGAATAATCAATTATCCCATCCAACACAATTCGTAGCTACTTTTATTCATTTGGCATCCCGAATATTCGTAAAATTTAAGATTGGATATGCGATTCAATCCATAAAAATAAAATTAAAAATAAATACATAAACAATCTAAAGATATAATAATAATTTATTATAAAAATAAAAAAGTTATTTGTTTTTTAAACTATATTAACTAATATAATACATATAATAAATAAAAATATTGTAAAAACTTCTATAAAATATAATATTCATATAACTTGTATATAAATTCTTTAAATATGAGTATATAATATGTATATAACATATCGAATCGGATATTCATTTCTAAAATTATTAATATTTGTGATTTGCTTCTTTACTTATGGATATTACATTTTAGTATTTGCTTTGTTTCGTAGAATTATGAATATCTAGATTTTTTTGGTTTAAATCATAACGAATAACAGATCTAATCAAATTTACGGATATATTGCCCCGCGCTAGATATATATCATGGGATATATGAATTATATACAACTGAAGAACATCAATGACAAAATATACCATATTAAAATAACATTCTTATTCATTACCAAACTCTCATACAATATATATATATAACTTTGTGATTTGAACAAATGAATGTGAAATATATTTTTGGATTAGTGATTTAGCTTTGATTTATTTTGTTATTAGATGTTGATTTTATATAATATTAATATTTTGGATTATTAATATTTAATATTTAAATTATATAATATAAATTATTGTATGAGAAATAACCTAAGATAGACCTAAAAAAATTGTCATTAAAATAGATTTCAAGGAAAAATTAACCAAAATAGACTTTATTAAAGGATGTAAGTATTTAAACAAATTTTCCATAATTTTAAACAAATTATTTTTTTGGATAATTATTTAAATTTGTTTTTTTACAATTTAAATTATTAATTATGTTTTTTTATAATGTTATATACATAAAAAAATTTATCATCAAAATAGAGTTCAATGAGAAAATGGCCAAAATAGATTTTATTAAAAAGTGTATATATATATATATATATATATATTATTTTTTATTTTTTTTTGGTTATCTAATTTAGAATTAGAGTTTAGAGTTATAGAATAGATTTTGGAGGTGATGTTTAAAATAAAAAATATTAAAAAATTAAAATAAAAATGTCTATTTTAATTATTTTCTTCCGAAAATACTTAGGTTCATCCTCTAAGGTGAACCTTTAAATTCACCACACTTCTTATAACCAATTAAAGTGCCAAGTAGAAAAATCTAATGTAACGGAAAAAGGAATAACGCCAATTTTAACAATGTCGCTAACTAAACTTTAACCCTAAATTAAATTCTAAACCCTAAACCCTAAATCTAAACCCAAACCCTAAACCTAAAACCAAACTTTAGACCCTAAACCTTAAACTCTAAACACTATATTCTAAACCCAAACCCTAAACCTAAAACCAAACTTTAGATCCTAAACCTTAGACTCTAAACCCAAACCCAAACCCTAAACTCAAACCCTAGGGTTTAGGATTTGGGTTGGTTTAGGGTTTAGAGTTTTGGGTTTATGATTTATAGGGTTTAAGGTTTGGGTTTACGAGTTAGGGTTTAGGGTTTAGAATTTTGGATATAGGATTTGGGTATAGGATTTAGGGTTTAGGGATTAGATTTAGAGTTTGAGATTTAGATTTAGGGGTTTGCTAGTTGTGTTAGCGTTAAAGTTGGCGTTCATTATTTTTTGTAGCTAATTGTTTTTTGTTAATTTTGTTTTAATATTTTTTGTTTAATAATCTATGTGGCGATTTGATTGATTATAAAATATGTGGTGAATTTAAAGGTTCACCATAGGGGATGAACCTAAATATTATTCTTTTCTTCCGTGAGATCCATTTTATGAAAAAAACTTCAAAAAGTTTGATTGAGAGATTTGACATTATAGTATTTTATATTGTATTTTATAATTTTTTCTTTTTTGTAATTAATCAAGATTTAACTCACTTAAATTATAATTTAGATGATATGAGTTCGAGTTTACAGATTGAAACTCACATAATAAATAAACTGAGTTATCTCATAAAAAAAACTGAATTCACTATGATTTGAGCTGAGTTGAACAAATTAACTAATTTTGATACTTAATTAACAGTTTTCGTTCTATATATGTTTGAAAACTAAAGTTAATGATGTCCTATCAAGAAATAAGTTCCACATAAAATTGCTAGAATATACAATATAAATTATAATGTATAGATAGATGTTCACCAGTCACCAGTGCAAGGTATGCTAAATGTGACGAATATAGCCAAGAGTTGAAAACTATTATCCATAAATAAGTTTCTTTGCAATCTCATTACAAATAGAATAAAATATAACACAAAGGAAGTGATATTATATAATTAAATATAAGAACAATATACATGCTTTGACTTTAATTATAATAAAAAATGTTATTACAAATTAGCATGAATACCAAAAAATTAATGGTATATCATCAATTAGCAAGTCAGTAAATATAAATAATAAAACTTTATTTTGAATAGAATGAAATAATGACTCTATCAACTATATATAGAAAAAATATTCAAAAGTGTTCTATAATTTGACAAAGAAAAGGAACGAAGCAAATGTAATACATTTTATTTAATCATCTTACTTTATTCATTTTTCTTCTATTAATTATATTTTACATTCATCATTTACAGTGGTAGGTGTCTATTATAAGGTTTTCCATAGACGTTAAATTAAGTCAATACTCTATAGACTATAGTATATATGGTTAGATAAACTAATATTTCGTATTCTTTTCAAAAATAAAAAACTAATATTTCGTTTTTTTTTTTTTTTTTTTTTTTTTTTTAAAAAAATTTAAATTTTCAACCCGAAAACGGGGATCAGATCCGATTACAAGTTCGATTTGTACAAAATAACCCAATTCAGTTTATTACATTCCTAGCTTCGCCCACCCACTAAACCCGGCACGTTCCGCTAATCAGTTTTTAACATCCTTAGGAATCGGTTGCCGTTCTCAACCATTGACGATGACCTTGGGAAAGTGAGGTTCTCCTCGTTGCCTCGGATGCCGGGACTTCCCAAGTCGTCTTTGGAGTAGCTGGCTTCCGATGAACTCATCGAATCTTATAATCCTCACTGTCGATGAAGTGCTAAACGGACAAAAGAAGTGATAGTTTCAAGAAACCCTTACCGAGAAGAGCTTCCCGAAAACCAAGCTGTACCCACCTCTATGCCGTCACGAACCAGCAGAAATCGATATGTTTCACCATCACAACCATATCAGTAGTCTCCAAAAACCTGCAAAGAAAGTCATAGCACACTGTCGCAAAAGAACAATCGAACTCTACGACACCGGGATGTGACCATGACCAAATGTTTGACACGGAGGCGATCAATGACCCCCGAGAACCGCCTCCACATTTGTGACCTCCGAGAACCGAAAGTCGATGACTTAGCTGTAGAAACCCAAAACCAGTGTCAAACGGATACGGGTTAGACCGATAAGAACCACAAGACTCAAAAACCGAGATGAAGACCGTCGCCTTGACACTCGGATAAACTGATATAGGAAGCCGAGGAGAGGAGATCTGAGATGATGGAGCGTGACCAAAGATCTCCGCAGACCATAGACGACCTCCGGAACCCACCAAAGACAGCAGATAAAACCGCTAGCCACAGCAACACGACTCAGAACAGAACCAAGTGCCATCACCTCCTGCACACTTAGCTCACGACTCGCCTCAGAGGACCCAAGGACCCCCTTAAGCTCACCTAACCACCGGGAAGAGGAGCTGGCCACTCACGACACCGGAAGTAACCGAAGAACCAAACCCCCGTGGAAGGATGACTCCAAACCCGAGGCACGGGAAGACCACTGCCAGACCGAGATGAAGAATCAAACCAGAGCTCCGTAACCTACGATGGCAAAAACGCAACAGATCTAGAGGATGAAAACGATCTACTCCCAACTCCAAAAGCCGACTGCTCCAAGAATCACCACTTCGACAGCCTCACCGAGGAGCCAGTAGCAGCTGAGACATCGCCGATGGTGAAGCCCTTGCGCGCGGAGCCCCCACCGGTTAGAACCCCTACACCAGAACCTGCGATATATCGGAAGCGAAGAACCAGGACCAAGGAACAGCAAGAGAGAAGATAGGGGAAAGGAGGAGGGGGGCCTCCGGCACCGGCCGTCACGCTCACGCGCTCGCCGGACGCCGGAGCACAATGCAATACAGTTCTCTCTTTTTTTTCGCTCTGAGAGAATAAGGAGAGAGAATATTTCGTATTTTTGTGCGAGAATATTTCTGATTCATCGTGGATCACAGAAGGATATTAGTCTTTTACATGTAAACTGCATGAGTCTATAATATGGTGTAAGCGACTCGACCTTTTTGTTTGACTGACCCAGCCAGTATCACGTGATACTATTACAGTATTACTAATATCAAATTATCAATTATCTCTCTAATATTTTATTATTTCTCAACGCGACCAGTAAAATAACCCTCATTTAACCGAATAAAAATTAAATACTGTAAATGCGTGACAGTTGTAAAGCAGCACATGATTTATTCGCTTTTATGAATTTTTCTTTTGTCGATTTCTAGTAATAATAAATAAAGAAAAAGGAAACTGCAAACCCTATTCTAAAGCCCCTTTTTCTCCACCATTGCAGCTTATTTATCCAACATCCATTAGTATTTCCCAAAAAAAAAAAATGGTGAGAAAGAAAACGAGGAAACAGAAAAAAAAGTCGAAAGTTACCAAGAAATCCATAGTGTTTGGTGTGAATGATCCAGTTACCAGAAAAGGTTGGGTTATACTGGCTCTTCTTTGTGTTTTTGGAACTTTGAAAGGGATGCAGATTGATGGCGATCATGTCGGTTACAAGAAGTATCTAGGAATGTTTTTCTTGTTTTTCTATGCGATTGACATCATCCAATCCATTTTCTGTGAACCTCCAACTCCAGTTGTTAAGGCTGGCCGATGGGTTAGAACCTTTGTCCCTTTGGTACTATTTATCATCATCTATGTTACCATCTACAACTACCAAACCTTTCATGTATCCCTTCTGGTTTTATCCATCATTTTTGGATTAGTCGCTTTGGTTCAGCTTCTTAGTCCAGTGGAAGGGTTTCACTTTGCTTATGTAGTTGTGATCATCTTACTAGGGTCTTATTTATCTCTCTTAGCATGTGATTATGACCCCAAAGTCCAGCCCTTTTGGTTCTGTTTTCTCTCCATTTTCTTAATGCAATCTGTCACCTATGCTCTCAATTACCATTCAGATCGCCTCGTATTCTTCAGCTTCTATTGAGTTTCTACATTCTGAAACTCTCAGATCCCCCGGTGGTGAACCTTTTCGTCATCTTATTATGCTTGTTGTTGATCAATTTCTTCTACAACCTTGTAATCAAGCATTGTCGTATGAAAACTATTTAATGTTTTTCCACTTTATTGAGTATTCGGTCTAATCTCTTATATTTGTTTCCAGTAGTATGGTTGATATTAGTAAGGGTTAAAACTGTCCAACAATCTTAGCATCAGAATCAAAATGATGCTAAAATAACACATTGGGTTATCTCTAATCTTTTTTGAACAACAAGGTTATCTCTAATCAAATGCACGTTTTTAAGCTAAATAAAAATATCGATAGGGTTAATGATGACAAGGGTATAAACCTTAGCATGCGGATGCTCTAATAAACTAGCCACGAAATTAAGAAATGGGTAGACCTGAAAGAGAGGATATAGTATTGTAATGTTTCCACTTTATTGAGTATTTTGGTTTATACTTTACTGAAGCTAACAAGAAAGAGAAGAACATACATGTAGAATTGTGTCATCAATCTTCTAAGCCTCTAAGTCCAACAGAAGGTTAGAGTATCCTCAGTTCAGGAAAGACTCTTGGTCCAGTAGAAGGTTTTATTAAAGCAAATAGGTTGCACATGAAGAGCACGTGAGTTGGGGCAAAAGGAGTCATTATCTTCAAGAGATCTTAATCGTAATAGAAACGATGTGAGAGCTCGAGAGGAGAGGAGAGAGCGAGAGCTAATGGTTTCTTAAGTCTCTCTTGTTCTCTTACTCGAATAAATAAAATATAATATGTTTCTCTTTTTCTCTGTAAGAATGTATTCTGTCTTCTACTAATGGTTTCTTAAGTCTCTCTTGTTTCTTGTTCTTTGATCTGATGAGTCTTTCTTGATACATTTTCATTGACTTTTGTTTCTGTCTTTGTCGTTTCTTCATCATCAAGATTGTCTTTTAATCTTTGTTCCTTGCTCTTGTGTTGTTTCTTCTGATGTTCCGACGACCTCCATAACCATGCTCTTCTTATCTTATCATTCTTGGTTCTTCTTTTTCTCTTCCACCAGTTCTTCAACCCTCTTCATCTTTCTTGGGACCTATGCACTTTATGCATCTTCCCAACCAGCTCCAGTTTCTTGTCTTGTTCTTCATTGCTCTCTTGTTGTTCGGTTTCTTGAGTCTTTCTTCAGCTATCATCTCTAGTCCTTTCCACAAATGGTTGTTTCTTGAACTGAAGCAATATCTATTGATCATGAACTCTTTTACTTATGTTTTTCCACTGTCCATGGCCTGATCAGGGCTTAGGGCTAGCAACCATTTTTGCTGATTTTTCATTGATCTAAGCATGGAGAATTGTATGTATGAATTTGAGAAGAAAAAAAAGATTATGTTTACAAGATTTGCAAAACCTTGTGAATAAACTCTATTTTATTAACGATTAATAAACAGAGAAGCTATTTATCAACAGCGTTCTCCAATAACATTAGATAATCATTTCTCTTATAAAAAGAAAAGCATAGGCTATAAACCCAGCGTTCAAGGGTTAAAAGATCTAGCAACCGTAGCATGCTTGAAGTCCACGGAAGGAGCAAGTGGTGAGAAGGCAAGAGCATGTTCATCATCACAGTAACCTTGGAGCATGTCACCTTCTTGAGCAGTAAAACCAAGAACACCAATCATAGTAGGCCAACACTTGCGTCCCACGGTTCTTATAGCACTACAACACCCGGGACCAATGTAAGTCTCACCGTTGAGGAAGAACAAGATCAGCTCTCCAGAACAGTGTTGGAGCTGCATCAATGAGTCCCAACAGTAACCTGTTTCTTCGTCAAGCTTAAGACGGTATACAAGGCTTGTGGAAGGAGAAGATGAACCCACGGTTTGTTTCATGAGAGGTCGTGCTGTCACTGTGGAAGAAGCCACAATGATCATGAGCATCACAGTGAAGCTAACCACACAAGCTGGTTTGGTAGCCATTGATAGGTTCGAGAGGAGAAAGATTAGGGAGTGACTATGATTTGATTTGTTTGTGATGAGAAGTGAGTGTTAACCTTAGAGAGTTTATATAGAGGCACTTGGGCCTTGACTGTTACAAGTAAGTGGTAGAGTGAAAGATCTAAAATAATTAACGATGGAAATTCATTAATCACCTCTTTGAGAGATAATTGGTTCTTAGTGGCGTAGTGGGTATAATTCAGTCTGCGTTACAAATGTGACGAACATTTACCACCGTTTAACAAGCTCATTAGATGCTTAATGGTTTGGTTTAGGGTCTAATGGGCCGGATCAGAACCATTCAATCTGGTTTAGTACAGTACAGAATGATTGCATTTGGTGATAGTTTTTCACATTTATTAATTTAGTACAGCGAATAATTATTACATAATGACTTTAGAACTGAAAATTCGACTTGCCTAATGAAAATTAATGTCTCACATTATGGGTTTGATTGGTTCAATATGTGGTTTTATGTTTTTTGCTGTAAGATTTATGTTTTAGATTTTTAGCTGTGGTTTTGGAATTTTTTTGATGTAGACTTTTCTAATGTATTGAACAAATTCTCTAGAGAAATTAATTTCTAAAACTAATATTTTTTCCCTTTCATATTAAGTGTATTAAGTGTCGTTTTAAAAATTTTGTTTTGTTACAAAATAAGTGTCGTTTTTGACTTTCTATGCAAAATTTATTAATTTTATGATACAATTTATTTTTCTATTGGTTAAGATATGGGTAAATGTATAGGTAATTGTGTTTTTACATAAAAAAATATGCAAAATTATTTTTTTCTTAATCCGTATGCAAAAACTTAAAGTGTTGATAATGAAAAATAGAGAGTATACTTCCTTTTATAATATTTTGGCTTTACATTCAATTTTAAAAGTTAAAGTATAATTATTTCAAAAAATGTTTTAGAAATAAAATTGGCTGTCCACAGCTTTCATTGCCTCTTCCAATCATTTTTATTGAAATTTATGCATGAGAATTCTGTACAACATTTATTAAAAGGCTTTTCTATGTCGATCATGTTACAGTTCTTTTACTATCTTTTTTATAAATATGCATAACTGATATAGTTTGTAATTTTTATTCTCTAGGACTCAAATCTTTTAGTGTTGAATCATTACTCACACTTTAAGAACTCGTTTTATTCAATTCAATTAGAGCAGACTGCTCTTAGCAGTTATCCTAATTGGTAAGGTAACCCTTAAATCTATGCTAGTAATAAATTTAGGTTATGGTTTAAACAATTAATTAATTTTGTTTCTACACATCCAAGTATGCATGTGTGAACATAACATGTGGTAAATTTTACCGCACATTTTATCAAAAGCCAAAAGCGTCTTTTAATTATTTTAAAACACACATGCAATAACACAAGTTTGAAAAAAAATCATACGCAAAGAAAAGAAAAGAGATTTGAGACAAATCATAAAAGTTCATGACCATGAACCTAAGTGATCATCCTCCTTTCCGGAAACAGAAGAGGCACCTGAAGTGTCCAACATGAGGTTTCCTTTGTCGTCTCTTTGAGTTGTTACATTTGTTTGTATGAGCTCATCTGCTTCAATAAGGTATACAAAATGATTAGAAATGACATAGCTTAACTATCTAGCAATTGTGTAAGATATCTAGGAACAAAGTGTCGGCTAGTGATAAGTTAAGTGTTAATGTCCTAATCACCTGTTATTGCCAATTCCTCCAATGCATCGTTTATCTGATCATGAATGTATGTGAAAGGGAAAGATTCTTCTGCATTTTTGGGGATAAAAGAAGAGATGTGATCATAATAACTTCAGACAAAACAATAACTTAACGATTACGCCATATGCTTTTGATGAGCTCACCAGGCACCAAGGAACATGTTCCAGCAGGAACATAGGAACTGAAGGAAGCATGTTTTTCTGCATCCATGACTGTGTCTGCACGTGGAGAGTTCCTTTTGCTTTGCTTTGATGTCCCTTGTGTGGCATCTAGACCTGCTGCTTGAGGACCTTTTGACATATAGTCTGCACCTTCATGGCTGTAAGAAACTTTGGATGTGATACTACCACTTGAGTCAGCAATGCTGTTTTCTCCTAAACCCAAAGCTGATATGTTACTTCCACGGACCACACTATCGTCCTTCATAATAACTTTGGCAGAAGAATCATAAGGGCTTGAGCCAGAGTTACTATTACCTACTATGTCATGTGCAGACTCTCCCAGAAGTAAGCAACTCTCAAACCTAGTGAAGAAGGCAGACTCGTCCTTGAACTCCTTGAACTCCACTTCCTCTCGTTCTTGCTTTCCAGCAGTGACTAGCTCAAAGTCTCTCATAAGAAACTGGCTCTCAGAAGCAGCGACAAGATCAGATATATCATGAGACTTAGCAGTTACATTGGCGCCAGTGATATGGTCACAGTCAACTTGCTTTCCTACCTCATCTAGCACAGAATCACCACGCAATAAAACTTGTTCATGAGTTGTGAAAACAACAGAAGGAGACTCTACGGCTTCATTACCGTGATGATTCACTGAATCAGCTACACACGTCTTTCTATTTTGGCTGAGCTGTTCCATCATCATTAAGTTCCTCTCTGGAGTAGTGTCAAGGGCGCTACTAACAGCACTGCTACTCTCAGTGCTGTCTCCATGTCGGTTTGCTGATAGTAGTTCCATCTCAGTAGGCATGCCTAGCTCGGACTCAGGGCTGCTAACACTCATACAACCCACCTTACTAATCTCCATTTCTTCTTCTAAAGTGCTATTCTCAGAGTTGTATTCAGATGTGACGAGAGTTCCATCATCAACAGAGGCTCCATCTCGTTGAGATTCAATAACTGAACATCTACTCAGTATATCACTCATTGTTTTATACCTTACCGGACTTGTCTGATCCTCCTGGAACAGAGTAGCGAGCCGGTTAGCCATCTCGAGGTTCTTCAGATTAGCTGGGATGCCATGCTTCTTGCATAGGGCTTGTAGCTTCTTCCTCTTCATTACATGAAAATCCATCTTCAACGTTTTTGAAATTATCACTTTGGTAAAAAAATTGCTGTCATTTTATAAGATGGAGAGAGCGTGTACGTTTGTCTTTCATGGGTAATGAAAAGATGAAGCGGAAATTAATTTGATATATTGATTTTTTTTTTACAGAAATTTTAAAATAATTAATTTGTGTAGTTGTAAATACGACATGATATAATTATTAAACAATTTTTCATAACTATAAGCCAATAGTCATTCAACCATTTCAAACTCTATAACAATAAGTATTTTTGAAAATTACAGCTTATTAGTAGTAATTAATTAAACTACATCGAAAACCAAAACAAAAATCAATAGTACATATTTCCAAAAACTTTAAATTAACATGATTAAGGGTTTAAATTGGATACAGTCAAAGTTGAGAGAGTTTTCTCATGTAATTTTTTTTGAAGAATTTTTTTCCTTCATTTTATTCAGTAAAAGCAAATATTCACACGTAGTAATATTTTTGAAGTTCATAAATTTTCAACAGTAATTAATTTGCACATAAAACCTTTAAAAACAGTCTTCAATTAAAAAACTATACAACTAGAAGAAGAAAACCCTAAGGGTTTAAGTTTGGAACGATAACTAAGTTGAGTGTTTTTCATTACATTGTTAAAGAAAAATTAACAGAGAAACCGATTTAATATTTTTAAAAATTATAAAAGGTATATTCGAACAGATAAACCTCTAGATGAAGAAGAAGGTTTATGGAGTAATTTTCAGCGGGAACTGAAACAAACAATCTTATGCCTTTTCTTTCTTATCTTTAACAACAACACTGACAAAGCTGAGACCTTTCGAAAAAAATGATGATACGATTATCATCCGGAATCGCAGCTAATCCTCGTTTTCAATCCAACGTCTTCTTCAATCCCCAGAAACGCACTTCTCTCACCGTCCAAATCGAGCCCAGGAGGAGGAACTTCTCCAAAATCCGATCAGAGCGCGGGGACGGCGTCGTTTTCGATGCGGCAGCTTACGAGTCTGAGCGTCTGAGTCTCGACGCTGCTGCGATGGAAAACATGGCTGAGACTGCGAGGAAGGAGATCGAATCTGATCAAGATGACGATCCGAAAGCGTGGAAATGGATTATCCGAAAGAAGATGTGGGATCTGATGGAAGCTCGTAACTACGCTATGAACCCTAGACCTGTTCATCATCGTATCCCTAACTTCGTTGGCACGTCAGCTGCTGCCGCGAAAGTACGCGACTTTAACCGCTTTTTCAGTTTCTGGGTTTTGTTTGGAGGATGTTAAAGTTGTAAACTTTACGTTCTTCGGTGCAGTTAGCTGAGCTTGACGCCTTTCGTATGGCTAATGTCGTGAAGGTTAATCCTGATTCGCCTCAAAAGCAAATCAGGTTTCTTACACTCTCTGGTTAGTCTTAGTCTCATGTTCAATCATAGTGTTTTTCATTGTCAGAAAGTTAACTCTTTTTACACATTGTGTTTTGTATCTGAGGGTGTTTCATTGTCGGAAGTGTATGAAAGTTAATCCTTTTAGACATTAATTTTAGTATCTAAGTGTCATTGTCGGAGATTTATGAAAGTTAACTCCTTTTAGACATTGTGTTCTGTATCTAAGTGTTTCATTGCTGGAGAATTATGAAAGTTAACTCCTTTTAGACACTGTGGTCTGTTAACTCCTAGGTGAGAAGAAGCTGTTGACTCCACAACCTAGGCTAAGAACAGGGTTCTTCTCTGTACTAGAATCTGATATGTTGAAGCCTGAGACGATCAGAGAAGCTTGCACCTCTGTAGGAGTAGCCAAGTATGGAAGAGCGATTGGTTTAGATGAGAAAATCAAAGTGGATCTCATTGTCATTGGCTCTGTTGCTGTTAACCCGCAAACGGGTGCTCGGCTAGGGAAGGGAGAGGTAACTGTTACAACTCTCATATTCTAAAGGAATGTTTAGTTTAATCAAATGTATGATATGGTGTTCAGGGTTTTGCGGAACTTGAGTATGGAATGCTGCGTTACATGGGAGCCATTGATGATTCCACACCCGTTGTTACAACCGGTATATAAAGAAACAACTATGTGAAACTTTCTATCTTTTTTTTTAAATGTTCGTGTTTTATGAAGCTTTTACTTTGTTTGTTTTTTGTAGTACATGACTGCCAGCTCGTGGATGATATACCACTCGAGAAACTGGCGATTCATGACGTTCCTGTGGATATCATATGCACTCCTACTCGAGTCATTTTCACAAATACTCCTATCCCTAAGCCACAGGGTCTGTTTCTCCTTATGCATTATTCTTAGACTGACTTAGTATTAACCATTGTTCATGACTGTTAATTGTTATATTTATGTAGGAATCTATTGGGACAAACTGTCGCCGGAGAAGCTGCAGCAGATTAGGATACTGAGAGAGCTTAAGAGGCGGTTGGAAAAGGAGACTGGCTGTAAACTTCCGACCGGACCATCAGAGAAACTACCTCCCACGGCTGAACGCAAACGCCGATAACTCACGTCTGGTTTCTACAGGTTATTTTTTTTGGTGACTGTTGTGTTGTAGATGCATTTGATTGAACATTTATGGGCCTTTGTAAAGCCAATAAATCCTTATTTGCTTTAAGAACAAGGCCCATAACTGAGGGCATATGATGTGTGTTAAGAAAACAAGAAAGTACATGTGATGTGGGGTTAAAAGCTAATGAGTGATATAAGTTATATTCACTGGAGTTGTAAATCACTTTTGTTAGAAAGATGAATTTTACTGAAGTAAAAAAACAAAAAAAATCTATTTAGTTTAAGAAGAGGAAGAGGATGTCCCACACGGGAACCCAAAAAAGATGCAAATCATACAACTGGGTACCATGCTATTACTTAGGCCCTCTCCTCTTTTTCCTCTCTGCTTTATTGGTACCCTCAAAACCTTAAGACACTTCATACACCATCAATACAAAAAAAAAAAAACTTATGCAGAGAAAAGAATCACCTTTTTAGTTCCATCCATTAATGCGATAGAACTTGCAAAAGGAAAAAATATAAAAAATATATTTAAGTAGTAAACATTTTATTATTTTACCAAAATTTTCATGTATATATAAAAATTTTATGGCAAATCTTTGGCTAATTTTTTTCTAGTAATCCAAATTTATTTATTTTTTCTGCCCAAAACCTGATAAATCTAAGCATTGTTTTCCAATTATCAAAGCCAAAAACTACTTGTATTTCATGATTAGTATTTGCATTTATTAACTTCAATAGTCGCTTGACTTGGCAGTTACACTGATTCTAGACGTGTTTGTTTTTTTTGACTTTTACATGTTCTCTTTAGCCCTCATTAGTAAAGTCCTTCACGTGCTCAGAGAATCAACTCTTTGAAGGGCTTAGGGCAGGATTAATGCAGGTATCTTAACAAGGGGTTCTTATTTTTTAAGAGATCGTATCTTAATTTTAATTAAGAAAACTTAAGAACCATCTCTTAAATAGGAGACATAAGAGACGTGTCTTATCCGGAAAAATGTTAAAAAAAAAGAAAATTAAAAAGAGGACAAAAAAAATAAGAACCCCATCTTAAGAGACCCGGGTTAAAGATGGCCTTAGATGTCTAATTTAACCATATCATGACCTACTTAAGTACCTTCAAAATTTCCAGATTCTTCGAAAATGAGTAGGAGAAATCAAAACTCAATAAACTTTTAAAAATGTTTTTGCTATTTTCTTCAAAAACTAAAAGTCACGAGAGCGTGTGAGCCGAAGAGGGCTATAAACATTACCAGAGATTTTTTTCCTTTTTCTTCTTTTTTTTTCTGAGCTTTGTGTGTTGTGTTTTGTCTTTTGTCCTTTTCTCTCTTTCTGGTCAGAGTCACATTCTGATTAAAATAGTAATGCTTTTTCATTAGGGTAAGGATCACTGCATCAGTGCAGATTTCCATTTTCTACTATTCTCTTCTAAAAAGAAACCCACCTCTTATCCTCCTTCATTTCTTGTTCTTAATCAGTAAGGTGGAAGAAACTGTGAAACAATGGAGTAAACCCAGATGACTACGTCTCTGATCTAATATTTTATGACCAAACAGACACACCTAATGGCCTCAGAACATCACAGGTTTCCTCAGCATGAACAGGTGTCTCTTCATTTCTTTTCTCTCTGTTCTAAGCTCTTCAAATTTCTAATCTTTTCTGTACTTCATGTTTACTTGCTTATTAGATCTGACTAACTCGACTCTGTTCACACTAATCTAGTTTCTCACTTGATGCAATGTTCGTTAGTGTTTATCTTGATCATTCTCTTGTTGTTACTGTTAGACTTCTGCAACAAGAATTGAACAAAAAGTTTACATCTTTGCTTACAAATTAACCATTCTGTTATATAAAAATCCAAGCTTTTAGGGTTTGTGATATAAAAATTACTGCTTTTCTGGAAAAAAAACATACTTTTTGATCCAGAAGCATTACATAGTTAATGTGTAGTAACAGTTGATTCACTATCAGATCCCTAATGGTTTTGTTCCTTAAGCTCATTGACCCTTAAGAGTGTTTGTGTTCTTGTGCAGAGAAAAAGGTGGGAAGGCTGTTTTGAAGTGTTCTCTTGTTTCAAGTCACAGAAAGGTGGAAAAAGAATTGTACCAGCTTCTCGCATTCCTGAAGGTGGCAATGCCTCAGCCTCACAACCTAATGGAGCTCACCAGGGTGGTGTGTTAAGTACAGGAGGAGTTAACTTATCTCTTTTGGCTCCACCATCCTCTCCTGCTTCCTTCACCAACTCTGCTCTTCCTTCAACTGCTCAGTCACCAAACTGCTACTTGTCACTAGCTGCAAACTCACCAGGAGGTCCTTCTTCTAGTATGTATGCCACTGGACCCTATGCTCATGAAACCCAACTGGTCTCACCGCCTCCTGTTTTCTCTACATTCACCACTGAGCCATCCACTGCTCCTTTCACTCCACCTCCAGAGCTTGCACATCTGACTACTCCTTCTTCACCTGATGTCCCTTACGCTCGTTTCTTGACTTCCTCCATTGATCCCAAGAACTCTGGCAAAGGTCATTACAATGATCTTCACTCTACGTACTCTCTTTATCCTGGAAGTCCAGCCAGCTCTCTTAGATCACCAATCTCTCGAGCTTCAGGAGACGGTTTACTGTCGCCTCAAACTGGAGTCTCTACACCTGTGCAGGAGTCTAACTTCTTCTGTCCTGAAACTTTCGCCAAGTTTTACTTAGACCATGACCCTTCTGTTCCCCAGAACGGTGGAAGGTTAAGCGTGTCCAAGGATTCAGATGTGTACCCTAACCAGAATAGGCAGACAAGAAGTCCCAAACAAGATATGGAGGAGTTAGAAGCTTACAGAGCTTCCTTTGGGTTTAGTGCTGATGAAGTCATTACAACTAGCCAGTATGTTGAGATCACTGATGTGATGGATGATTCTTTGCTCACTGCTGCTTACTCTCCGAGTGATGGACAAAAGCTACTTAGAAGAGAAGCGAATTTGCTCAGTCAAACAAGCCCCAAATCAGAAGCTGGTCTTGATTCACCAAAGTCATCATTAAATGGTTACAAAGGTGGTGAGTAATCACATTGCTGAGTCATTCCTTTGTTGTTTGCATTGTGTCTGATTGTTTCATATTGTGTGGATTAGATCACAAACCAAGAAACGGCATCCATGCTGATGAAGAGGCTCTGCTATCAAGAGTGGGGTCTGTGAAAGGAAGCAGAAGCTATCCCACCGGTTTCTCAAGCTCTGATGCAGAGATAGAATACAGGAGAGGAAGAAGCTTAAGAGAAGGCAGAGAGAACAGACACAGGAGATAGCCTGATCAAAGAACAACAACAGACAACAAAGCCAGCTAGCTCTCTTCTTAATGTCTTCTTCTAAGTTGCAAAGTATTTGATATGATCTGGTGATGCTAACTCTTGAGATAAGAATCTAGTAGTTAAGTATATATAGATATATATAAATACAGATGGTTGTAGTAGAATGATGTGATATATTAGCAAGCAAGTGTGGGAAAAGTGAATGCTTTTTAGTTTGTCTTGGCTATTTGTAAGACCTCATCTTTCTTCTAATTGCAGCGATCTTCTTTAAGGTTTTTAGTGTTATCTTCTCTTTTTATGCATTTTGTTACTCTCTCTCTCTTAAAAAGTGTCATTCTATCATTTTTCTTTTGTTTCAATAAAGTTTGATTTTACATAAGCAATGTAACTTTTCATACATAATCTTGTTTTTACTCTTTAAATATATATTCTATTTAAATTATTTTTAATTAAACAACTGTCTACTATATAAATATATAATGATATATTTTATTACTTTCTTAATCTACGTAAAATATGTCAATTACAAAAAAGGAAAGAGTAAGATTTTAAATTAGAGCCTGTGAATGTTATTAAGTATTATCTTAATTTATGTATTATACATTAACACTAAACATATACACTCTCGGTTTCATTTTACTTAAAAAGGTGCAACTTCTTATACAATTTATATTAGTTATATAAAATATTTATTAAATAAAATTAATTCAACTAAAATAAAAAATTATAATGTAATTAGTCACAAACATTTGTTTTCACATTTACATTGGATCATTGACGTATATGAACAAAATTATAAAATTAGTATTTATGTATTTGTAAATCTCATTTTGTCTACCTTTAGCTTTTTTTTTTTTTTTTGTCTACCTTAAGCTTCTTTTGCGAAGTTTAAACATACTATTTTAGAGCAATCAGAAAATTAAAACAATCACTTGTAAAAAATAATTAGTTGATTGCAATTTGCATTCATTAAAAAATATCATAACTTTCAAATTTACATTTTTCTAAATTAAAGAAGTTGAATAAAAAGGTGGTCAAATTAATCAAATAGTATATTAATAAGTTTGGTAACAAATAATCAAAAGGACCAAGTACGTTTACTTCTAAAAACACTCCAAAGATGTATGAAGTTCGGATGAGTTTCATGTTTCTGGAATGTTGCTGGACTGGGTCAATAATATTGGCCCAAATTTAAGACATTCATTATAGTGTCTACATTGCGTTACGTTTTGTCATTATTCAATGTTTCTGGTCGGCAACCGTTTCTTGACCGTTCGTTAACCTCTAACCAAAAAAAAAAAAAAAACTTGTTAAATGTTAACCGAAACTACACGTTGACCCCATTGGCACTTGTTTCCATGTTCATATGACTGCTTCGGTCTACACGACATTATATTTTATTTCAACCATTCATATCCATACACGTAGTTAAACCATATAGAGTCAAAGAATAATAAGCCGACAAAAGAAGTGAAGCTCCCTACCGCCCACCGGTTCATTTCGTGTTGCTGCAAGTGTCTAAATCAAGTGGCCGGTCTCCATAATAATTTTTTTATCTCCGATTTAAAAAGGAAGAAAAAGCGTGTGTTTTGACCTGATAAATGCCATTAATATTCATTCCATTTCAAATGATTCAAGGTTTTGAGTTGTTGCGCATATGAATAAAATAAATTTTGATTAACTATAATTTTTAGCAAATAAAAATTTAATAAATATAATTATTTTTAAATTTTTAAAATTTATCATTATTATCTAATAAAAATTATTGTAAATGTAAATATATATATATATTGGAACAATATTTTAAAAAACAAGGATCATTTTGACAAGAACAATTTAAAAACGAAGTCAAAATATCTAAAACACTATTCTCCCACGTCTAATACACTTTCTTTTTAAATTTATTTATTTATTTACCACAACTTGGCACACGCCTATATATAAATATGCAAACTTTTTCCCACTCATTTCTCATTCAATTTCCAATTCAAACAAATAAAACTAAACAAAAACTAAACAACTTTTTTTTTTCTAGCAGTCATGAAGAATGCTCAACCTCAATCATCTTTCATGAAATTCTGCCGGAAACTTTCACCGGAGAGGAAAGACTCAACCGCAGAGAGACAACATAACAAGAATGGTGATCATGACAAGAACAGAGACGACATAGAGGCTGTCTTTGCTTACATGGACGCAAACAAAGACGGTAGAATCTCTCCAGAGGAGCTCCAAAAGAGTTTCATGACACTAGGAGAGAACCTATCTGACGAAGAAGCAGAAGCTGCGGTTAAATTGTCTGATACTGACGGAGATGGGATGTTGGATTTTGAAGAGTTTGCTCAGTTAATCAAAGGAGATGATGAGAAAGAGAAGGAGATGGAGCTTAAGGAAGCGTTCAAAATGTATGTAGCAGAAGGTGGCGAGTTTATTACTCCTAAAAGCTTGAAGATGATGCTAAAGAAGCTAGGTGAATCAAGAACGACTCATGATTGTAGAGTTATGATTCGTGCTTTTGATCTCGATGATGATGGTGTCTTAAGCTTCGATGAGTTTGCTCTTATGCTGCGCTAATAGTTGTTTTCTCTATTCTTCTTGCAGCCTTCTCCTGTTTTTTTTATTTATTTATTATGTTTGATTGGTGTATATAATTTAATAGCTTGTTAGGCAATAAACACGATTTGTTATTTTATTAATGTTAAATTTTTTTATATAAAAGTCAAAATGAGAGAAAAATTAGCAGGAACATCTCTAGAGTCCATTGAGATTTGACCATGTCATGTTCTTTCATGAAGCACACATTCCAAGACAAAAGCTTGGCATGTGACAATCAATAATATGACAACTAGATTCAAGATGAGTTTTAGTCAGATCTTCAAATAATGGTAACAGTGGGAGGAGGAATCTAATAAGATCTCATTTCTATTAAATTTCTAACATATTCCCTCTAAGTAATGGTTTTATTAGTCCATTTCAAACCGGATATATCTTCTGTGTCTAGACCAATAACACACGTTTTCCACGTTAACACCTCTATTCTGTTTTGAAGTTAGTAGAGCGGTTTTCATCTAAAGGCTCGATCATGGATATATAGAACAATATATTCATCATGTAACGAATTGGTATGAAGCTTATTGGTCATAGAAACTGATAAAGAAAGGCACTGATTATTAGTAGATAAAGTTTCTAAACTCTAAGACGTTCATTTCACATAGATGAATCTTTAAAGGAAAATGGTTACATGAGAGATCAATAAAACACCAAATTAAGCAGCCAAGGTAAAAAATACATCAGCCGCATTGTTGTTAATTACACTTAGAAAAACAAGTGGTACGTCAAATGTTATAGTTACCTAAATTACCCTTTGTTAATCATATGTTCTAAAAATAGAGGGTGATTGGTTAGACATGTAGATGTTCTAAAAAGGCAAAAATTAGTTCAGAACCATATATATCAACTAATCAAGCTCTCCTTTAAAAAACTTACAACAAAAAAATTCTAGAAAATTAAAAAATGACGGTAAAGAACTTTATTTCCAAAACCAAAAATTGGTGTTTTAAAAAACTACAGCAAATAAATTTACAAATTAAATTCTACAACCAAAAACATAAAGCTACATCCTATTCCAATCACTTCATAAAAAATAAGAAAAAGTGTGTTTTAATTTTTAAACACGAGGATGGGACTTGTATAGCTAATCTATATTAATCTTTCTTTTACTATAGATCAAAAAGACTAATAATACGTTTCCTTCTAGATCTAAAGATTAATCTTGAATCTCCCACGTTTGACACAATTTAATTTATGTTATTAACATGTTCCATTCTATTTTCGACCACCATAAAAAATACTATATATATATACAGAAACCCTCTTGACCATTTCTCATTCTTGTAAACTACAACATCAGTTATCTTCATCTTTCATGAAACTCTGAGAGCAACTGCCACCAGACAGGAGTGGTGTGGTGTGGTGTGGACAAGAATAGATACTTGCAAGCTGTGTTTGCTTACATTGATGCAAACGGAGACTCTAGAATCTCAGCCAGGGCCGGAAGTAGAATCATGGGCCCTTGGGCATATAATTATTAATATTTTAAAATTAACCATTTAAATTTATTAAAAAGAAATATTTTAAGATAGCTGTAAATTTTTGTTATCATAAAATAGTTTTCAAGTAGAAAAATAATCAAAATAAGTTTTATTAAAAAGTGTAAATATTCATTTATACCCCTTAAATTAACTAATCTAAACTTAGGGTTTAGAGTAATGAACCGGAGTGAAGTTTAACTTTTTTTTAAAATAAAAAAAATTAAAATTTTCAAAATAAAATAAATATTTTGATCATTTTTAAAGACTATTTTGTGATAAAAAGTTAAAATGACTATTTGAGAGAATTGTTCTTTATTTTTATTTCTTTTAATACAATTTAATTAATTTTATCTTTTTTTATTTAAAGGTTTTTTTAAATCAATTAAATATTCTATATTAGCATATTTTATAACATTGTCAAATTGAAATTTAGCTTGGTATATATCGGAAAAAAAAATCAGAGTGGGCTCGCCCACCACCCACAATAATAAGCCAGCCCAAGGGAGGAGCTTAAGAAGAGTTTCAGGACATTGGGAGAGCAACCATCTGATGAAGAAGCCGAAGCTGCTGTTAAACTGTCTGATATAGACGACGAAGATGGACTGTTGGATTTTGAGGAGTTTACTCAGTTAATCAAAGGAGATGATGGATTTACAGAGGAAGAGAAGAAGAGCAAGATAATGGAGGCGTTTAGGACGTTGCTGATGAGTCAAGAAGTACTGATGATTGCTTACTCATGATCAAAGCTTTTGCTTTTAATGATGATTGAGTTTTTTGATGAGTTCGCTAGCATCTTTCGGTGTAGCTTTTAGTCTTTCATTAGTTTCCATGTACGTGATTTCTGATCCATTGTGCTCATTCACAAAAACTACTTGTAAAAAAGCATCATACATATGTATGTGGAGAATAAAAACAAACATAATATGAAAAATGCTCATCTCTGTTCTGGAATTCGGATTTCAATTTTCGGTTTTCAGCTATGTTAAGCAAGCTTCGGCATAACGTTCCAACATCTCATATAATAAGGGTTAGTTTGAATCACTCTAAGCACCCATCCAGCGCCGGTCCATAACTATTGGATGCCCTAATCCAAAATTAAAATGTGCATCGTAATAACCTGGGTGACTTATTTTTTTTTTAAAATTAGTGGATAAATTTAGCTGTAAAAGAACTGAAACACTTTTTGTGCCCTACCCCGTCGCTTACGTTGCTTCCGCAGCGGGCCGGCCCTACCCATGTCTCAGGGGGTTTGATAGTTTTCAATCGCTGAAGCGGTTCCGAGCTTGTCTATGATATTGTAGTAATAATAACTAAAATTATTATTAAACAATAAAGCAAAAATTAGAGATTAGGTGTTTGGTTTTCGATTCGATTCCAATCAGTTCTCTTTTGTTTTTCGGTTCTAAAATATAGAGACCGTTTCATTATTTATCAATATCAATTTGATTTTAGTTCGTTAATTTTAGTTTCGGTTCAAATCGAATAACAATATAAGAATTGACTAGTATTCGATAAAAAATTGGGTTTAATTCGCTTTTGGTTTAGTTCTAAGGTTTTCAAATAATTAAGATAAAAAATAAATATTTTGGATAAAATATCGGGTATTTCAGATCAAACATATCCGAGTAATTTAATTTTTAATTTAGATATGACTAAAAATATTCAGGTATTTTAGGTTTTCGTATAGTTCATTTTATAATTAGTATTTTAAAAATATTTGGTAATTTTAAACTAAATATAAATAATATTTTTAGGTATATAAATTATATTTTGAGTATTTAATTAATTTTTTATTTCAAGAATATAAAAATCATTTGGATATTTGTCAACACCAGTTTTGTTGGAAGTTCAATTTTCTGGTTTAATTCCAGTTTAGTTTTTGATTCTCGGTTAATATGACATTGTCTTTCTTTGATGGAAAACTATATAGTATATCAAATATTGACAGAGTGAATTCTTATTCAACACCTTGAATTTTTTAAGGCTATTTTCACTAAACCGAATTTGTGGACCGAGTGGATAAATATTCTTAGAATGTAAGTTCTTCTTTGTAGCGTAATCGTATAATAACTACGGTGAATCACATGATGAATAAACGTAACAATTCACGATATATATTTTAATAGCATTATAAACGGATTCAAAAAGACTGTCAATCAAGACGAGGATTGTGTATCCATATAGACAAAGTAAAACAATTTATTTCGTGCACCACGTATAAGAGTTTTTGCCTTTGTATTGTGGATCTTGAAAACATATTATAGATGAAAGGTTGTGAAGCTCTCTCGCAGCCATTGGACTTCTTCAATGAGAATTGTAAAAGCAAATCATTCCTCTATTTTTGAAATCATCTTTACTAATTAGGAACAATCTATTACAAAATTAACATTGAATTGGTGTCGAAGATTCCTCATTCACTATATATACAGTAGTAATAATAACTAGCGTGTTTTTCCTTTGGGTCGGCTTTTTTTTTAAAAACACAGATAATAGGCTCTAGACCTGGGCGTTCAGGGGCCCGTCAGTTTCGGTTCGGTCGATTCGGATTTTCGGATTTTCGGTATTATGTTCATAAGTCCCATTCGGTTTTTACTAATTAATCGGTCGGGTTCGGCTCGTTTCCTTCCGGATTCTGTTAAGATCGGATTGTAACCAATGTTTAAAATCGTTTAAAAAATTTATTTTTGAAACTTCAAAAAATTGACAATAAATAATTCAAAATGTATAAATTTTTCACAAATCTAATTAAAAATTAATTAAACTATATTAATTAACTAAAAAATATTTAAAATAACAAATAAAATAAATTACAAAAATACTCTAAAATATCTAAATCACCTTAATATATATAAAAGTATTAACATATTTAACTAATTTCGGATATTTTCGGATCCTACATCGGATTTCGGTTTTGTTCGGGTTATAACCAAATCCAAAGTGCTAAGTTCATAAGTCCCGTTTGGATATTTTTGTAAAATAGTTCGGATACGGATACGGTTTCGGTTTTTCCAGTTCGGGTTTAGGTAAATATTTTGGGTTGGGGTAAAAACGAGCAGGCTGTGTGTGAACAACCGACAAAGCAAAAACATCGATTTTTAATTACGGCAACACAAAATGGGCCAATTGTTTCAATTCTACGAACATCAGGCCCGTTTATCTGATTTGGGCTCTTATCAATCAGTCTCTTTCTCTAACACCATACTTGCAATTAGCAAATAATTTTGTTTCTTGTAAAGTTAAACTAGTAATTTGGAGATTTATAAGTACCACTAAATTACAACCGAGATTTATAAGTAACACTAAATTACAACCATTTTTAAGGTCAAATTATTTTAATCTAAAACTTTACGGTTAAATTTTTTTAAAATACCCGTGCTAGTATCATACTAACATGTGATGAAGACCAGAGACATATGGATCAAAACATCAACTCCCCATCATCAAATTAGGTAAACCCTGATACTTTCAAATTCTAAAATATGTCAATATGTATATGAATTTAGAGGATTATTTGATCTATTTATTTGATTTTTAAATTTCCTAATATTATCGTGAGTAATATATTTAACTATGAACAGTATAATTTTCTACTGATTTCTTTTTGGATTGATCTCAAAGAACATGAGCAAATTTTATTTTTATAATTGCCTTTTAAAAAGAGAGAACCGTGGGGTTGAGTGCATGTGAAACCATACCAAGAGAGAATGGTGGTGGAGCCATTATGTCAATGATTTTAGGGTTAAAACTTAACCTCGTGTGCATCTCCACATCTTCTCATTATTTTTGTTAATCATCTGTTTCTCTTGTTTTCAAGAACTATAAATGTATGTTTATCTTTTTTTTTTAATTTCTAATTTAAGACCAATTAATGATAACCGAATTAACTCACGTCTTTTATACACTATTCATGTACCATCAAAAGTTTTAATATAGAGACTTTATATTCTCAAAATTAATAAGATTTATAATTGAGAAGGAGAGGATGAAAAATTACGAATGAACCAAAGGAGGCAAAAAACATATCAATCAGAGCCTCAGAACCTTTGCTGGATGTCACAATTTTCTGCATGCATCTGTCATTTTACGAGACATGGGTAAATATATTAAATACATGATGGTCTAGTGGTTGGATGACAAGTTTAGGATTGGAAAACTCAAGGCTGAATTTTCCACTGAGACGTCAATTATAGTTAACCATAACAATTCCTGTTTAAATAAGAAACAATTACACTCAAGATCACTTTCTCAAACATAAATAACATTCTAAGACACATTATGCTTTTAAGACACTTTTTCACACTTTTCCTAGGTCTTTGCTCAGCTGTCAACATATAAAATTCTCATATTACCCTTATTCTTTCTACCATATCGTAACTATAATTTGACTAAAGTTTTTTTTTTTTTGTCATCTAATTTGACTAAATCTTCTTCTCTTATTTCTTTGGTTTCCAGATTTTCTTTTTATGGATTATCTTCACCATAGATTGAAGAAACCTTGTAATTGACCTGCTCAAGTAAGAAAATCTGAAGAGACAATTTTATTGAGAAGCCGGTGGCAAGACTTCAATCGGTCCAGAGAATATTCGTTGTGGCCCCCATTGAGAAGCTCTGGGATTGTGCTCCTCTGCAACACGAAGACCGCTGTGACCACCACTCCATGATATCCTCTCGCCGGGATTGTGCTCCTCTGCAACACAAAGATAGTTGTGGTCCCCGTCGAGAAGCTCTGAGTTCTCTCCATCGTAATCCATCATTGTGAGTCTCAGTTCGCCGTTGAATATATCAAAGCCCAAGCCACCGTGAGAGCACTGTCCAAGCCGTCTTCTACGTCGCCATGCTAAACTACGCCGGTTTCGAGCTCCATCCCGACTATCTCAAAATAGAGATCGACGATCTGGGTTACGATCTGTCCGACCCAACTTGTTCAAAATTTCATAAATGGTCCTTCGGCTTGTGGTTAATCTCGACTTTTTCCTAAAAATCTGAGATTCGTAGAGTTGCAGATAGGTTGGATTATTCATTGATGGGAATGGGCTCTGTTGGTGCTTTCGTATGTGGCTGTTATTTAGATCTTCAGATCTCAGGCGACCATGCGCTTCAGATCTCTAGCGACCATGCGTCTTGTTCTTGAGACCCTTGGTTGTCGAAACTGATTTGAGGCTTTTGGTGGGTTTGTAATGGATGAGCAATCGATTCAAGTGGAGAACATGTTCTTAGAGTTGCTCAACATTTTTGTGGTTTTTTTTGGTCAAAAAAAACCACAAAAACCCTTGATTTTGGGCAAAAAACTTTGATTTCAAGAAATTTGGGGTTTTTACTCCCTAAGCTCAAACTTCAACCTCCTTTCTCTCTTCTTCCAGATGGAGCAGGAATAAATATTTGGTAAATTTCACACCTGGAGGTTGGGAACAGCAGAGTTGGCAGAAGAGAAATGATTTGATGTAGCAGTGACTGAAAATGCGTTGGTTGTTCTGGCTTTTCCCATGAAACACGAGAAGCTGTTGTTGTTCTTGTTGGGAGAAGTGTCAGGTGTGAAAGGGAGTGGTGACAAAGGAAAGAGAGGCTCGCCAAAAGTGATTGGTCTATGGGAAAATTGATTGTTTGATGAATCATATTTTGGTTGAGTAAAAGAAGGGGGGCCATGGCTGACATGATCGAAGATTTCTACACCTTGGAATAAGAGGTGGTGTAGTTGGGGGGGGGGGATGTTAGGGTGATCATTAGAATTGTAGATCACCGATCTAGGCCTAAAAGATTTTGGAGTAGTGGAATTTGGCATGACGGGGATTGTGTGTGTTGTTTCGTTATGGATGGGTGAATTTTGGATGGTTAAGTTGCGGACAGTTGAGTCGTGGATGGTTGAATCGTGGACGGGTGAGGTATGGACAGGTGAAGCGTGTAGATTCTGTATGTGGACGGGTGGATCGTTGTCCCTTGATTTTGGTATTCCATTGCACCCACCTGCAATACAATCGATGAACATTTTCTTTTTTGGAAAATCTGTTAACGTCTAATTAGAAAAATAAAAACAAAATAAATTGTCTTACCTTCAAATCTCTGAACAAACAACTACAATACTCTCTCCAAACGAAACAGAACTTCAAAATTCATTTCTAATCTCACACTTTTGATTTCAGCCTTTGGATGAACTGATACTGCTGAAAATTCAAGGGCCAAAAACAAGGCACTTCTATCAATAAACCTACAAAATTAAATGCCATAAAAGCTACATGTCCTTAAAATAAACCGGTTCCCACAACCCCAACATTACAACTTCACGTGTGTCATCAAGGGCATTTATGTCATCTCAATTGTTTGGGCCACAATCAAAGTGCCTTAAATGTGCAATGTGCTCTTAGGTGAAACTCAAACACAGAAAGTGGCCTATAGCGTAAACGACTCTTTAAATAATTTAGACTTTTGAAACACTTGTATGATTTTTGCAAATGAATCTTATATGATTATCTTGTTAAAGTACATATCAATTAATAGTACATCCCTTATGAGAAGTCCATTAGTCATGTTACTTTAAATGTAAAAGATAAATAAAAGTTAATTGTTTAACTGTATTTTATTTACACAATAATATTTTTTGGAGATGTTCTAAGCAAAATAAAGTGCATCGTTTCTGAATGGATGAGTATAGATTTTCATCGTTACTAAATTTTTTCTTTGAAAACCAAAAAATTAGCCGAAAAGCAATTGCCAACTATTCTTTCTATTTCACAAAGATATATTTTTGGTGTTTTTACACTATTAAAAAAATATATTAAATCATTATAATAAATATATTATTTTCTATAATTTTCAATTTTAATAATTTATAATCAATAGTAATTTAATAACATTAATTATTTTTTTAAGTTCACAATATTTTTATAAAAAACATAAAAAGTATGTTTTTATAAGACAATTTAAAAAAACATTTATCTCATTGAGACAGAGATAGTATATTAAATTATATTGGAATGTTCGAAACTTGGTTCACCAACTTTTAACAATCATTTCATAGTCACGCCACCATATGTGCATTTTTAAATAAATAATTTTTAAATACAATATGAAGGTCAAATAATTATAGATACAGAGTAATAAATGAAAAGTTAATGAGTTTGAGTATCTCAAAGAGGCAAAATCCCTAATATTATGAAAAAAGTAGAGGTGAGGAAGGAACGGTGCTGGTTCGGTACCAGATTAGACACCGAAGCTAAGCCAGATTCTTCTGTCATGTCATGTGGTTGTTGTTTGGTCGGGCATTACTTTCAGTATTCGCCTTGATCAGCTTATCTTCAACACACACGTGCTTCCCACTCTCCAGTGGCCCATACATGATTTCTCAGTTTTCAAATAGATTACAAGAGCAAGATGGCATGAAAGGAGTCAAAAGCAATGACACACCAAACCCAATTTTATCATCTTTTACCCATCTTTAAAACATGTGTTTTAGGATGAAGTTCTTAATTTGATTTTTTTTTACATTTATGTCTTTTATTTAATAGACAGTTATTAAATTTTTTTATTTAAAAATAAAAAACATCTTTTAAGAAAAATAAAAATTTCATGCGAAGAAACATATATTAAAGATGTCCTTAATAAGCAATATTCCATAATTACTGATAGGTGATTTAGATTGATGATCAGTTTCCTTATCACAAATGCAAAAAAATTGAATTATTAGGTGATGCACCATACTTTCTTTTATTTTTATTTTTTTTTTTTTTTTTATTTGGGGTATATGAGCCAATGCCTACCTACAAATTATTCAGGACAGTTGTGGTTTTGTAATATGTTTTCTCCATGTGCCAAAATATAACCATCGAAATGTTTATAAAATATAATAACATCAGTAAACAGTATTTGTAACATTATAAAAGATTTAAAATATACACAAACCGAACGTCAAGATAACATCATAACTATATTTTTTTCATAATCACAAACTATATCACGATCTCAAAAGAAAGATGCTAAGCTCCTGTCCATAGCTACCCTCTGTGTTAACCATATGAAACGCTTCCGAGTCACTCGACCCGGTGACTCTCTCGAACTTCGCCCTCAAATACAACGTATCCCCCTCTGGAACCACCCCTGCGCCAACGGAAACAGACTTCATCATCCTAAGAAACACGACGTCGTTTTCAGTCATCTCTCTCTTCACTGCCAACCCAACTTTCCTTCCGTTGCAGTGCATAGACCAAACCGGCACGTCTAATATATTAGCCCTCCGGTTGCTTTTGCTCCGGAGAGCGATCCGGAGAAATCCCTCCTCCATCTCCCGAGCTAGGGCCGCCGTGGGAACGGCTAGCTCGAGGAGGAGGAGAGGCGGTTGAGAGAACGGGTGAGTGTCGTCTTGGAGGCAGAAGCTGACATGGCCATGACGGTGACCGAAGAATGTTCCGGTAACGACGTTACCTGTTTTGTCGGAGGAAGAGACGGTGTCCTTGTGGAGGGAGGGAGGAGGAGATTGGTAAGTGCAACAGTATGGGATTAAGCACTCGATGAGTGAACGTAGGGTTCGTCGGAGACGGACTTCACGGGCACAGTCAACGTCCGTCGGAGAGTTAATGACTCGTAGATGGCTGCTTCTTTCTCTTCCCAAGTCCACCACCGTTCTCATATTGTTGATATGTAATGGTGTAGTTAGTTGTAAAGTATAAGAAGAGAATGAGTTTGGTCGAGAGATAACTAGTTCTTTGCCTATGCTTCGGACCAGATGTCGTGTAAAGTATAAGAAGAGAATGAGTTTGGTGGAGAGAACTAGAGGAAGTTTGATGATATATGTATACGTGTGGAAACGTAAAAGGATGCGATTTTGTAAGTTTTAATGTATTTTAAAGTATTATTTTATTTGGGTTATCAACTTTATAAAGTTATACTATAATAATGGATAGAATACATATTACACGCGTGTGCTTTCATGGTTTCTGTTTTCGAGTAACTGATTGATTGATTCCTCCTTAGTTTGTTCACCAAACGGGTGTTAACGTAGCTGAATTAAGTGTCACGTTTTATGTAACAGGGAAACTAGATATCTGAAATTATGGAAACTATAAATGATGCTGATAAGAAGGGAATACAGGAAGGGGTATAATTGGTTGGACTAGCAAGAAAATGGGATCACTTGTAATGTATGAGTTTGTGTTTTTCTTGAAGTGTTTTGTTTGTTGTATCTACATCTGTAATTTTCTTTCGTTTCTTTAATAGTGCCAAGATTATATATATAGAAATATACATATTCTAAGTTTTTCTTTTCTTTTCATATGTGCATTTTTCAATAGACTAATTTAAATTATGTTTTTCGAGTGGATGTATGGAGTGTCATGCCAAGGCATATAGAAGCTTAATGGGGAAAAAATTCAAACAGTTTTTCAGTTTAAATTTTAAAATATCGCAACTTTTAAATAGATAAAATATTTTAAAAAAATAGGTTTACAACTATTTTGTAAAAAACAATAATAAGACCAATTTTTTTTTATCTTTTCAAGAAATCATATTTGGCAACTTCTCCTAATCAAATTTTCTAAATATTTTTTTTTTAATTTGTAAGAATGTATAATAGTTCAATCATTCCTTTTTATACATTTTGAATGTTTTTATTATCACAGAAGTGTTAAAATATTTAATATATGAAATCAGCAGTTCGCACTATATATCAAACAATATATTTCCAAGTTAAATCATAGATACAAAAGCATAATGTTTCTCTTCAGTCTTTGCCACACAACACATAGAATTTTGACATGTGTATAATGTTTGAGTTCATAGATTTCTATGTCTAATTGAAACTCAAAGTTAAATAGAATCGAACTGTGATGCAAAAAGCTGTTGGATATATTCGGTTGTGATTTTGAAGTTATGTAGTAAGGAAATCAACAATTGTATTCTATCGCTGGGTTAGGTGTACTTGTAAGTTTTTCTTTAATTGTCATATATGTAACTACCTTTTAAACAGCACATGATATAAATGAAATTCCCAAAGAACAAGTTTTGCTTTATTAGGTTATTTTTTGGAGTTGAGAAAACGAAGATTTAGTAATGGTGTACACATAAAAAGCAACATGGCAATGATGGTATTGACCGTGAGAAGACCGGAGAAGAAGCATGCAGATTCCAATGATCATATTCTTGAGTTGGTATTTCTAGAAGATATATTTTCCTTATTAAAACATAATCATTATTTTGGACCTAATTTTTAGTTATGTGTGATATTACATAGAATAAAATATTTTCGTTTAATATGAATTAAATTGAATTAATAGATTAGTCTGTTTATATTTTAATATATACAAAACACATTCATTTAAAAAAAACAATTTTTTATATAAATTAAAGACTGTAAATAAGATATGAAAATTAATAATTAACATTAAGTAAATTTTGTAATAAAAAGTTTTATATGTTAGAAGTTTTAGAAATAAAATTTATAGACTTATTAGAATTTCATTACGAGAATTTGTAGTATGGATTGAAAAATAAAATAAAATAGATAAAATGGTATATTATATATAATTTTATATTTAATATAAATACAAAGCAATAAACTTATATAATATTATAATATCCACCAAAATATTTTATTTATTTTGTATTAAAATAAATTTTGTTGAAAAAATATTCATGTGCTTTGAAATTGCGAACTAGAGTACTCTTTATATTTAATGCCTTGTTATACTGCATGATAAGTGTTGTCCTTTTTTTTTTTTTGAAAAGGGTGATAAGTGTTGTCTTAATATGCGCACAGATGACTCCCACTTGTTTACAGAGTATATCCATAGCATTATATATGATGAAATTAATAATTACATGAAATATATATATATATAACAACCAAAGAAATGATAAAAGAAAAATTAAATTCATATCACAGCAAGGAGATTTTATATCCTAGGTTTCTAAGGTTCATACTAATGCATCGTGGGATTTCTTTTAAAAAATCATCGTCGTGCTAAGTCATAACTTGATTCAAATACGTGTGTATGAGCTGTAGATAATTTTGTTTTTGTATGAGCTGTAGATAATTATATAAAGCTTGTAATAAAATGAACTTTTTTTGTTTCCTCTGAAAATTGCTTTCATTTCACTTGAGTTTCTCAGTCCATTTACGCATTGCCGTAGGACGACAGACTGTAAGAGCATCTCAAATTTTATTCTATTTTTAATTTCAAAATATATTTAAAATAATGTTTTCAAATTTTACTTTATTCTCCATTTTATAATAAAATAAAAAGTAGATTATTTATAAATAGAATAGTATATTTCCTTTATTCATTATTTTTACTTTAACATAAGTTGAATTAAAGTAAAACTTAATTACACTATAAAATTATTTTAATCTGGAAGTTAAAATAGAGTAGTAGTAGTATTTAACAACTATCGCTACTCGAGAGTGAAATTAGATATAAATGGGTTATAGATCTCTTTTAATGGGCTAATAGAGAGCCCACTTTATGATTCTCATGCAACGCAAGAGCCGAAGATGTGCCAAGATAAACTTACTTATTTTAGACGATCCAAATTCCAGTCACTCTTTTTTTTTTCTGAAATAACTACAAAATTTAACATACACAGTCAAAGAAGTGATCCAGATCTACTATCGCCTAAAAATACTTGAGGGTTACAAACGCTATCTAATCAAACGTCTATGACTCTTTCACCACTACAAAGAACAAATTCATGACTCTATCCAAATGAATCATCCTTTAAACCTCAAAGCTAAACGAACCTGATAAACCGGTAATATATTAGAGACTAAAATCGATATAGAACTATTACAAAGCATGACTAGAGAGATCACTATAACACCAAGGACCGCAAAGACATATCGCCGGTCTGTGATATTCCATTCTATCAAGCTACACCGACGCTTCAGACTCTTGTAAACCCATCAATGCCACAACAATCTTTACAGCAAAACTAACCTCTCGAATCACTAGACCCGGAGAGACCATGGTCTTCTCCAAACAAGACGGAGGCGGTGCCTCTGCGGCGGAGCTCCGAGCCACACACCATCATATGTTCACACAGCCGCGTGTGGATGACATCTAGTTGATCTCTACGACTAGATTCACGGGGAACTGTGTTTTCCGGTTACATGGGCCTTCTCCAAAAGCATATCTATCGCCACCACAACCATAACCGACCCATCCTTGCGACTTCTACCTCTGAGCCTCATCTTTGCACCAGATATATAGTTGGTTAAGAGAGGATCCTCGGTTTGCCTTCGGGACAAATCGCGGATCCTCGGTTTGTTCTCCGGCTGTTCTTCTCATATGATCTTCACTCTTCGCTATAGGGTCCGGTACGAAGGCTAAGTGAAACTCAACTGGAAATAGATGGCTTCACACAGTTCCTACGTACTTAGCTAAGCTTTACTCATTCCTTTAGGGATATGGCTAAACCTTTATTGTCTTGCAGTGTCTTTCTTTTACCTTTTTTGGGAGGGAATTGTTTAGACCTCTGTTTTAGATAACATCCTTGATGCATTAGGATTTGTTTCAAAACCTGATTGTATCCTTTGTGTCATTACCATTGTAATGATAATGAAATTCACATACTTATCAAAAAAAAAGAGAGGATCCTTTCAAGAACCACCGAGAATCTGATCCAGGGACATCAATATATCGGCACACGAGGGGAAGAGCAAGGAGGAGCAAAGAAAGGAGAGAAGAGCAAGAAGAAGGATTCAGCACCGGCTTATGGAGCAAGAAGGACTATGAAGTATGAATAAAAAAGTTTTTAGTTAGAAAAAATGAAAAAAAAAAGCTTAAATTCAAATTCGCGTTATTTCGTGTCTACAATTCAAAACAACCAACTTACTATAAAATTGACGATTAAATTTACAGTATAATGGTGCAAAAGTCACAGAACAGCAAACTTATTACTAGGAGTACAAATTTTACATCGAATTTAAAAATTCAATTGAATTGAAACAATTTTTGTTTTAAATATATTACATAATGTTAATGAAGTAGTAATTCAATCAGCAAATGAAATTGTATAACTAGCTAATTAACATATTGAAAATGTCCTGGCTATCGTGAAACTTATTGAAAAGATAAGAGAAAATAACATCAATAATAGCCGAAATATTTATTTTAAACATTACCATACCAACAAGGCAACAACATATCAACGTCCGATCTGATGTTAAAAGAAACAAAACGGAGTTAACTTTTTTTTCACGTTTGTTAATAATTCAATCATGAGTGCTGAAGTTTTGTTATATGATATTTAAGATTTTGGTTTTCAAAATCACACCAAATTTCACAAATTTCACATCCTGATCTAAATATGAATATGCATGCACATGAACTTGGATTAAATGTCATCTAAGAAGTGCCTAGCAATCTTTACAAGAAACTACACCTTAGCTTATATAGGATAGTATAATTTGACTTTAATTAGATCCTAGTCGTCTGTTCGCCAGGACGATATATATTGTTTGAATGAATGACTGAGATATGTACTAAAGCTTTAGATTATCTAATAGATGTCTAAAAAGTAATACAAGTTTAGTCAGGAAATTTCTTCTAAATGAGTGAATTTAAAATAGTTTATGCATCATTCTATGAAGATGTACATGCTGACGGATCAAAAATTTTATAATCGTGCGAAAAAAAAATTCTTATTTTTGTTAAAATTGAAACCATTAAAAATACCAATTTATATTTTTATATTTCAAATTAGAATTTTTTCTAGCAAAACCCATCTCTAATGAATCGTTTTATTTTCTCTTCAAAAATAAATTAATTTTATTTGTTTTCAAAATAAAATAACTCTATAATAAAATTAGTTTTTATTTTATTGATACTTTGTTTCTAGTGAAAGAATAAAATGATAAATAAAAAACAATTGAATTATTCTATTTATAGATTAAACCCTTTTTTATTTTTATATAGAATAAAAATAGAATAGAGTTGAAGTTATTTACTCTAAACTCTATTTTAAAGTGAAAATAGAATGAAGTTAAAAGTAACATAAAAGAAAATACTAATAAAAACCCTAAAAAGGAATGACGTCAGTTCAAGAATTAAATAAAATATAAATTCTATACTTAGCTAGCTGAAATCCTTACATTGACAGCCTAATTAGAAGGATTACATTGACATATGTTATATAAGATCTTGTACTTAATTATTAAGAAGAGACTATAATCTTTGTTTCATAGAAGACAATATAGTTTAGTTAAAAAAAAAGGATAATGTAGTCAATGTTGTCGGCGCGAGATACTGTCGGAGACTTGTCGGCCTACAAGACATAACCGAAACATTCCCATATCTTGGTCCGATAGAATAAATCGAATAGTAGGGTTCACACGATTTCAGTTTATATATTTATATATATAACACAATTTCAGTTTATATATATATAACTTCATGTTGTACTCGGTTTAATAAACACACAACTAGACTTTTCAATAGCTCTGTTTTGTCGGTGTTATGAGATTGAGACGAATGAGTCACAAGGGAAAGGAGATGAGTTTTTGTTGCAGATTACTTGGCTGAGTGAACAAATTTTTTAGGGAAATTTTATATTATTTAAGCAATTTCTGGTGAAGATATGCGCTTGATTGATCTATCTCAGAACTGTAAGAACATGGCGTGGTAGCATTTGTGGTATTTAGCATCAAATAACGTACGTAAATCGTCCATTTTCAAATTCAACAGTTTAGATCAGATGTAGTAAACAAGTACCATTTTGATTAACCGATCGAAGTAACCGGGCTTGGTCTGTAATATTGGGTTTTCTTAAGAGAATATTAAGGAAAATGTGTTTGTTGATTAAGTATAAGTTTATGCATCTTCTATCTTAGATTACAAAGGTTTAAAGGCTAGTGTAGCCTATCTATCTCCTGTCAAATTAGCGAGAGGTTTTAGTGTAGTCCAATTATCTAGCCAAAAGCTAGATGTGATGCCTGAGCCAACTTCACACTGCATTCTTGTAAGGCCCATCTCGGCCACTAGGTCGAGAGGTCCTCGCACGCCTAGACCGTAAGCTCACCACGCCAATGAGACATATTTTAATTTTTTATCCTATTAAGTAGTAATATTAAAGTGAGATTCGAACCAAGCCATTCTTTAATCTAATAAAATTATGGACACAAAGACAAACACACGACGAAATTGTATAAGTCATAAATTTTTTTGATGCGTAGTTGTTTTACAGTAGTTTTATAAGCTAGTGCACGTATAGTATACAAGACATAAGTACATAGCATAACGAGAATTATCATATCAGAAAAACAGAGTAAAACTGTAATTTACAGAGTGTTTTTTTCTTTCTTTCATTTGAAACATAAACAATAATTTCCGTAACAATTAAAAAATTTGTAATTCTTAGAAATCTAAAACAATGTTTCTTCATAGATTGTTGAAAGTCTTTTAAACGATCGAGCCGCAAGCATATACGCTCTCCCAGACGCATGTCTTTTCAATTTCTGAACCGAACCGGACCGGGAATAACCGGTTGTATTAGTACTCTTAAACTGCGTCGTTTTATTGGGTAGGTTTCCCTTTTGCATCATCGTCTCGCTCGCCCTTCTATCAACAGCGACGATCCGTTCACTAGGCTGATTCATCACCGGAGAGATCCTCCCGCTCTTACGACGTCGAGTTTTGTGTCTCGACGCTTTCTCCATGGCCACGCTGGCTTTCACCGCGAGAGCCGCCATGTCCGACGCCGTGAGACGGTAGTGGCGTTTAGAGACGGTGAGAACGAAGTAGATTTGATCGGCCTGAATGATCTCGTCCGGTTCGATCGCCGGGATGAAGTCGTCGTAATAGAGAGAATCTGAATTACATAGAAAATAAGATGAAGACCGAGAGGAAGACGACGAAGAAGAAGCCATTGATTCCGATTCAAGAACCTGTGAAGCTAACACGGGGACATTATATTCCCGGAGATCGCCGTTAACCGTCACGATTTTAGCCGTCGGAGAAGAATCGCAGTCGCTACGACCAACAGATACACAAAGACCCATTTGGAGATTTTCTTCGAATCTTTTAGGTTAAAAAAAAAACAGAACTTGAATTCTAATCGCTAGAGAGAGAGTAATTGACAACTAAGAGAGAGAGAGAGAGGACGCGTAGAGACAGAGTGTGTTACAGAGGGGATATAAATAGACCAAGATGGTCACGTAACACGTAAGCTATTACCGAACCGGTCGAGAAGAAACAAAAACCAGTTACGGTTTTGTCTTTTCTCAAAACGGCTGCTGACGTGTATGCTTAGCTTGTTAGTTGACTCTTGTCTTACACGTATTTGAGATATGATTTTCAAAAAAAAAAAAAGAATATTACCTTGCTAATACTAATATGCATGCACCTTCTATCAAAGTCACAATTTTTTTTTTGACTAGCCTAAACTATTTAATTTAGACAAAATTGCTTAATCTTTTAAGGGCGAGAGAAAAATGTAAACAGTGCTCAAACTGATCATATATATATATATATATGTATCATATGTTATATTGAGTTTGTGGAATTTACATTGATAAATTTTTCTTCTATATATGCTTATTATTTTTGAGAAAATGTATTACACAACCAGTTTTATTTATTTATTTATTTTTAGTCAGCCAGTGAATACGATTGATATGGTTATTTTAGATGATTGCATTGTATAGCTGTATGTATAATACGTAGATGTGCGTTTGTATTTTGTATAAATGGTCTTTCTTCTTATCCATATACTCTGTCAAATTGACCTAAAAGTTCTATTAAATTGACAACTTGCCCCAACTAGAAGATACACAATATACATACTCAAAATAAAATCTTTACATTCATTTTATGTAATAATTTTTTTTATAATAATCGGTTCAAAGGAAAAATATATTTAGAAAACATATACACGTTAGAGTGACCGATTGTACGCGGATGTTAGTGTGTAAGGAATTATTTTTGAAATAGAAGTTTGAATTCAATATTTGGTGAATTGATTAACGACTAATCAATTATTTCGCGGTTTAGATAACAGATTCTATGTACGGATGGATTGAAGAGAAGTCAGCAATGATGTTGCTCTTAGCCGTAACACGTGACTAAAAATTTATAAGCAGATAAGGAGACCAACACAATAAATAAATAAGCGTGGGAATTAGGAAACCACCGCAACTTTTTTTCTTTCTTTTTTGTGTGAAAGACCAGAGCAATTTGTAGTATTTGACTCTCACCAATACCATGTGATATTTTGATAGAATAAAGAAAAACAAGTTGATATCCCAAGTGGTACAAAAAATCCCGCAGATGATCAATTTTTCTATTGACAAATGCTACTTACTATTCTGCAAGCAGTGTGTTTCATATGACTTTAGAAATGATAAATTGATAAATAAAATTTCTATAACTATTTGTTTAAGAGTATTAAAGTTATAACCTTATAGACAAAAATATCATTTTAATCATAATATATTATGCGCTTCCGCAAACTTCCATATGTAAGGCTAAACATTTTATCTAGTAATTTCGATTCGATTCATTATTCATTGCAATTCAATCCAAAAATTTGGGATATCCGTAACCAAAGCAAATATTTTAAAATTAATATCTGCTAAAAATGAAACAAATCATAAATAATAAAAATTTAGAGTCAGATATCCGCTCCGCATGGATTTTTTATACAAATATGTTAAATATAAAAATTAGATATATATTTTTGTATAATTATTATTTTATCATATAATTTTTAATTTATTTATAAATCTACTTATAAAATTATTAAATTAAGAAAGGAATATAAAATCTTTATAAAAACTGTAATTTCTAAAATTTGATGTTTTATAAAAAAATTTAACTATTTTTTAAAAATTTATGGAGCATAAAATATTAAGGATCTTTTCTTTTTATTTTATATTATCTAAAAATATTTTTTTAAAAACAAACTTGTATAGCTTTTTCTAGATTTACTTGTTTAAAAAAAAGTAGATGGGATATAGGTAGATATCCGTAAATATCTAAAATTTTCCGTATATCCAGAAAACCAAATATTTATATTTTGTGAAGTAATCAAATTAGAAAATTAAATATCTATAAAATTTTAATCAAATCACAAATATTAAAAATTATGATAGTATTTTACTTGTGCCCGCCCCTATCCACATGTATGTAATTTAAATATACTACTTGACGTTTTTAAAAATAACAAATTTGAGTTGAGAATCTCATCATTGCATTTTGATGGAAATTATAATTCTCAAAAAAATCTTAATGGAAACTATAATTTTATATTATGCTGATAACTACTTTCATATTAATTAATTGGTTAAGCAAAAGCTGAAAAGCTCAAAGGACTGAAGGAGACACCGTACTTATTTAATAATGCCAATTAACTGAGTAAACTCGAACAGGTGTCAGGCCATGCAAAAGGCACAAATTGATTCTCGTGTTCAGTAGTTGACTTTGTAAACCAATGCTACATATAATTCAGTATCACAATCCTTAATTTAAATAGAAAATTTCAGTTCTAACCCTAGTTTAATACTATTTTTCAAATTTAACACTAATAAATTATTATTTTCAAAAAAAAATACTTAAATTTATGATGAAAAAAACTAAATTATTTTTTCTAAATATTTATAAAATATTTAAAAACTCAATGTGACACATTTAACAATAACCAATAAAAAATAATCACTAAAATGTAAACCCAAATATTAGTATATTTTTGATTGAAAATATTTTTGAAAAATAATACTTAACTTGTGGTATTTTTAGTAATTTCTCGAATTTAAACTTAGTTAAACCTAATGGAGTATAATAAGATTTCAAGTGTCGTGTCTTTTTAGCATGGTAGTATATAAAATTAGTTTCTTAATTCCAGTGAAAAATACCCCAACGACACTTATATAGTTAATGTTCACAAAAGTCATATAGTTAATGGGTGGACATTAGTTTAATCAATCAGGAATGAGTATTCTGGGGTATCATATATAGTTAATGTTCACAAAAGTCCTACAATTGAATCAAGTTGAATAGTCATTTTCATTTACTTAAAGATATCTTAAAACTTAGTAATGACAGCTTGATGGACGCGTAATTATCATTTAATTACAACAAAGAATGATTAACAATTAAGAAAATATCGTAAGAAACACGCTCGTTGCAGATTTTTCGATTTGGCAAATGGCAGAAGTCAATTATAAAACAATTTGTAAATATCTTCAACTAAATGACAAAAATAATCTAACATATCAGAGATATCTACCGAAAGAGTACCTAAGCCGTTTTGCTTAGATATAACCTCCTTGCACGTCTACCATGTTCCTTGCCAGAAACGGTCCTAATTTCTGGTTTATCTTATAACGTGGTCGTGTGCACACCCGACTTACTCTTTAGTTTTGTATCTGTTAAAATTCTTTAACTTTGATATCAGTATTGGGCTCAAAACGTTGTATTGAATTTAACTACCCTGTGGGCTTTGTAATTACTTGAACTTTTGAAAGTTTTGTTTTGTTTTGCTTAGTGATGACTCTTGCCTACATTGGTCAACATGATAAGAAGCTTATATGGAGGCTTGTGGCAGAGAAGAGTGACACGTGAGGACTAGTTGTGTTGAAGAGAAGCTTTGTAAGCAAATAGAAGGTTTGCTATTCTGAAGTAACTAGACGTATAAATAAGACTCAGCATGTTTCTTCTTTTTTCAGCCTGTTTCTTTTTTTTTTTTTTTTTTTGAAATTACTAGGAGGTTCGGGCCAAAGCTCTAATCCCCACAACATATAATATTAGTTTCGTCCCAGCTGTCACTCGAACAAATAACTTCTGACACAATGACTGGAATCATTTCCATTTGAGCTAATGACCTCTTGTCTCAGCCTGTTTCTTCATTCTTATGCATTTTGTGATTGTAACTTCTCTAGCCATTGAGCTTGTACAGCTTCTTGCTCTATCAACCCTTCTTTCGTTTAGAATATATCTATTCTATAATGTTGCTCTTCAATAATACAAGATCCAATCATCTGTTAAGCTCAAATCCTGAATAAATGTAACAAAATAATACACATGTAAAGATCAAGTGTGGGGGGCTTTAAGCCACAAGCCACATGAAAAACGTGGGCCAAGCAGTGAGTGAAATGGAAGCGAAAGCATAACTCCATAGCATAATCACTGAGCATTCACTTTCCCCAGCTCCAAATAACTGAGTTATTGTACCTGCCAAGTAAGTGATTAAGTCAGTCAATTAATATACAATGATAGTTACAAAAAAAAGTTGAGTTTTCAGCAACGTACCTAGACTCATTGCTGGTGGGACAGCATACTGGATAAGCAGAACGAACTGGTACAACGGTTCTGAGGTGATTAAGTCCAACTTGGATGCTCCTCTTACGATTAAAACACCACTTATAGGCAGGAGAATGTAACGTGTAACCAAGACGCCGATAATGCTGGATCTTTTCATTCCTGAACTCCTCATACCTTTGAGTAGGTTTCCTCCAATGATCAGGGTCGTAGCAGGAATGGCTCCATCTCTTTAGCCAAAAGAAACAAGAAGCTCGGTCACAGGTTTAGAATGAGTGCGTTTTTTTTTCTATGATAACTTGTCTATTATACTACTTAATTTACCCCACTAGAGTTACTGAGTCTTGAAGCACTCCAAGAGGAGCTATGTTGCCGATAATTAGCTCCCTTAAAGGAGTAATGAGACCGATTACAAACGCGATTATCTTTAAACAAAACCAAAAAAAAATAAGTAAGAAAGATTAGTTAAAGTAGTATGAATGTTGAACAGAGACAATGAAACACAAACCGCAGCAATAGTTGTTGGAGCAAATATTGTACTTAAGTTGACTTTCTCCGACAGTGAAACCATTCTTCTCTTGAATCTGTCCCACCTCCCAACCTGTCACACACTCATACACAGTCATAACTCATTACCAAATGAATAGTTATTGATCAAGTGATGAGACCTTATGGTTATCTTCTTCTTCTTTGGAAGAAATCAGTGGGACTTTGCAGCTGGATTCAATACAAGTTTGAGTTTCAATGGGAGAGTTTGATAGCACACGCATAAGATTGTATGTGTAAGTCCATATGTAAACTGCTCCCATCTGATAACATTACAAGCATATATATATGTCAATCATGATGATATATACATTGCTAAAACCTTGGAGAAGAAGAAAACTTACGGCCATGGAGAGTGAAACATAACCCATTCCATACTTGTTGCAGTTCTCAGGATCTCCAAATGGACCTTCTTTGTCTTTACAAACAGCTGGGATTATGATTAATGGCATGTTTCCCAAGTTACCTGTTTAGGGTTTCATTAATATCATATCATTAAGCAAAAAAAAAAGGATAAAAAAAAAATATTCAGAGACATGATTTCTTAAGGTTTTGTTACCAGAAGCACATCAACCAACAACGAGACCACGAAGATGTGAAGGAGGCTTGGTGATGAGAATAACAATCCAGCCTAATACGGAACCAATGATGAATGTGAGCAGAACATTAACCGGCATGAACCACCTGACCAGAAATATCATTAGTAGTGTAAACCAGAGAGCTAAACTCCTGATTATAAACATCAGGTGACTTACATTTTCACCAAGCTTTCATATGTAACAGTATCAGCTAAACGGCTTCCAACGAGCGAAGGATTAAACACATAAAAGACAATCTTTACAAAAAAAAAAACATAAATTAAATTAAAATTGTATATTAGATTAATTAATAAAGAGAGTACAAGTTATATAACGAACATCGTTCAAATATTTGCGAGCATCTGGACCAAGAAGATTGACACCATCCAGAGCCATATAAAATCCAACTGATGTTATCAGCAGAATCTCCACAACTGGTTTAGATGAAGTTATGAACAGATGCAAAAGCTTCATCATCTCTGCTTCCAGTTTTGTTTTCTCCAAAGCTAATACCTACAAATTTAATCTGGTAAACCTGAGTTAATAGAGCTTGCCAGAAAACAGAGCTTGAAAAATACTCTAGTAGTAACGAAAAAAAAATAGTTCTCGGGTAACAAATAAAATCATTAATTTTAAGATTATCTACCGGTTTGGAGAGATAGAAATAGAGATAAATGGATAAAAGAGAGACAAAAACAGAAAATCGAAACCTTCACACTCTTTCTCTATGTGAAAGAGAATATGCCTCTTGAGAGAATCCACACACTTGCATGGCCAGTGGCCCAAACTTGGGGTGGGCACGGATCGAATATCCCCGTAATTTCTAGTATTTGTGATTTACTTCGTATCTTACAGATATCTGATTTTTCGATTTGCTTTGCTTCGGAGAAATATGGATATCCAGAGCCGCATATCCGGATTTTTTTTGGATATTTGCGAATATTTACGGATATCTCATTTACGTTGTTTAATACAAATAAATCTAGAAAAACTATACAAATTTATTTTCAAAAAAAAAAATACTTTTACATAATATAAAATGAAAATAAGAATTAATAAAACTATATGTTCTAGAATTTTTTTTAAAATAATCAAATTTCTTATAAATACACAAAAATTTGAAAAATTATTGTTTTTATAAAGATTGTATAAGTAAATGTTAAATAAAATTAATAAAATGATATGTTAAAATAATAATTTGATAAATTATACATATAAAAATTTATATTTATTTGTAGATATACATCTATTTGTATAATGTCGGATCGGATCGGATATCCGGTTCTAAATATTTTAGTATTTGTGGTTTGCTTCGTTTTTAACAGATATTAACTTTTAGTATTTGCTTTGCTTCGACGATTTACGAATATCCGGATTTTACGAATCGAATAGAAATGAATAACGAATCGAATCAATTTTAACGGATAAAATGTGTAGCCCTAGGCCCATTAGCTGCCTCTTCACTCTATATTCTTGTCTATAAAACAAGAAAATGAGTATTATTCGATGCCTATGGGATGAGGCTTTCTATAAAATATTAGTTTAATTTTAACGTTATAGATATTGTATAACTTGTTACCCGCATGTGTCTGGTCAAACAAATCAGAACGATCAAAATAAATCAACCATCGGAATATATAGTCAAGCTAATGAATATGACAATCATCATTAGCTTGACCGATGTATATATCACCTTTTCTGTAGATGATTAATGTCCAGTGTTTCATGAAATAGGTAAAAAATATCCATAGAATGTGTGAAGTAAAAAAATTACGAAAATATAATAATTGAAACAACCATATAACTCTTTGTTTGTTTTTATAGATTGTCGTATGTACATGCATGGATACAAATATAAATCAGGCCACCAGTTATTGGACTGTCGTCATGCCTTTCGTCACAGAGACTAGGATATGTGAAATGTCGCATTGTTAGTTCGTGGTTATTGCTGGATATGTCGAGATAATAATGTAGATAATACAAATATGTTTTTTTTGTTGCCATCTATCGTCTGGCGAATTGCTTACAACAACTGGTCAATTGCTATGAAAATTAGTCTTGATGTGAAGAAGGATCTGTAGATTTATCTCTCTCCAGACTTTTTATTGATGATAGTTTTTTCAAGATATGGAGTAGATGTAACAACATGCTGATAACTCTGTCTCTGATGCTGTAGCAAAACAGGCTCTGTGTGTTGAACTAGCCTTAATGATGTTACCTAACTTTATGCAAGTTGTGTTTCAAAAAAAGTATATATATGATATGGTCCTTTACTATTAAAATGTGGCTGAGATGTGGGATGATTTGTTCAAGCGTTTCAAAGTTAACAATCTACCATATATATCAACTTGAGCAAGCAGTTATGACTCTTAGGCAAAGTGATCAAGATCTCTCAGTTTATTTCACCAAGAAAAAACACTATGAGAGAAATTAGCTAACACCAAGTTATCCATTGTGAAGAAGTGTGATTGAGATCAAGTGACGAAATTGCTTGGAGATGCTGAGACAAGTCGTAGTACTCAATTCCTCATGGGATTAAATGATATATACTTTCAACAACATTTGAAGTCAGATATTGAACATGAAACCTCGTCCTTATTTGAATGATATCTATAACGTGTTAGATCAAGATTTGAGTCAAAGATTGGTTGGAAATCTTGTTCAACCTCAAGTATATGAACACACGAGATTATAAGAAAACTTTTTCTTATTAACTTAAGAAAATTACTCAAAACTTAAGTCTCAAAATAATCTCTAAAAACTCATAAGTTATGCAACACATATGCATCTTCTTATATAGAGTTTATAGTTCCTAAACTCATTAGGAAAACAACTATCCTAATCTTTTCTCAATTAGGATTTCTGTAACTTAGTCTCCAAGTTATCTTTAAGCTTATCGCCAACATTCTCCCCTTTAAACTTGAAGTTAACTTTCTCGATTTCTTGAACTCCCATCAGCTCTCTCATTTCCTTGAACTTGACTCTTCCAAGTGCCTTCGTTAGAATGTCTGCCTTTTGTTCGTTTCCAGGAACATGAAGAACTTCTATTTGTTCATTCTCCACACATTCACGAATAAAGTGATACCTCTTGTGTATGTGCTTGCTTCGTCCATGAAAGACTGGGTTCTTGGTAAGTGATATTGCAGATTTGTTGTCGATGTAGATGATCGTCTTTTCAATGGGTTTCTCGGTTATCTCAGCAAGTAACTCTTGTAGCCATATTGCTTGCTTAGCCGCTTCAGTGGCTGCCATAAACTCAGCTTCACACGAAGAAAGAGCTACAGTTTCCTGTTTATGCGAGGACCACGAGATCAGGCATTCATTTAAATAGAAAACATGTCCAGTTGTGCTTCGTCCATCGTCTGCGTCGATGTTATGACCACTGTCGCTGTATCCTACAAGTCGCCTTTGATTGAATCGTTTGAAAGCAAGCCCATACGAAAGAGTACCTTTTAAATATCGTAGAATCTGCTTTAACGCTGCGGCATGTGATGTCTTTGGCTCATGCATATACCGACTTAATAGTCCTACAGAGAAAGAAAGATCTGGACGCGTATGTATTAAGTAACGAAGACATCCAATCATGCGTCTATACTCTTTTGCTTCAATGCTCTGTTCTTCTGGTGCTTTAGACATCTTCAGTCCAAAATCCATCGGTGTATGTACTTGGTTGCAGTCATCCATTCTAGATTCGCAAAGAAGCTTTTTCGCATAAGCTTCTTGACTTAAGGTTATGCCTTCGCTGGTTTGATGGACTTCAATGCCCAAGTAGTACGTTAGCAGTCCTAGATCGCTCATATCAAAGACTTTGGACATCTCCCCTTTAAAACTGCATATAGCTTGGATTTTTGATCCTGTGACGAGTAAGTCATCAACGTAGACGGCAATCAGTAAAAGACTTTCTTGTGTTTGCCTGCGATACAACGACGGTTCCTTAGAACACTTTATAAAACCCAAATCTTCAAGGACTTTATTTAACTTCTCATTCCATGCTCTTGGAGCTTGTTTCAATCCATATAAAGCTTTATGTAGCTTGTATACTTTATGTTCACATCCTTTAATCTCAAAGCCTTCAGGTTGAGCTACATAAACATCTTCTTTAAGGTCGCCGTGTAGGAACGCAGTTTTCACATCTAAATGATGAACTTCCCATCCATGTGAAGCTGCTAAAGCAATAATGAATCTAACGGTTTCAATGCGTGCGACTGGAGCAAACACCTCTTCATAATCAACACTGTGTCTTTGAATATAACCTTTTGCGACCAGTCTTGATTTGTACTTGTTTATACTCCCATCTGAGTTCCTTTTGACTTTAAATATCCACTTCAAACTGATTGCTTTAGCTCCATTAGGTAAGTCTACCAAAGTCCATGTTTTATTCTTTTCTATAGACGCAATCTCATCTTTACAAGCATCTCGCCAAACTTCTTCTTCCATGGCTTCCTCAAAGCTCCATGGTTCCTCGTTAATTACTAGCAAAAGACGTTCTCCCTCTATCTCTGCTAAGTATATGTAATCGTCGAGGTAAGCTGGTGTTTTGGTGACCCTCGTTGACCTTCTCGGATACACTTGTTCTGCTTGATTCTCTTCTTCACGAATCTGGTCGTTGTTCTCATTGTCTTCGTTGATGGAGTTTTCAGGTTCTGTCTCTGTCTCTTCTTCTCTTATGCCTTGATTGCCATGATCCTTAAAGATAAGTTTGAAAGTCCCTGGTTCTTCTTCTCTTTCTGCGTATGCATTATTCCACTTCCACCTTTTGTTCTCGTCAAACACAACATCTCTACTTACTATTATCTTTTTCTTAATTGGATCAAACATTCTGTATGCCTTAGACTCGGTCTCAGTTCCTAGGTGTACTAGACTCCTGGTTCTGTCGTCTAACTTCTTTATAGTTGGTGTGTCGGTTTTTGTGTAACCGATACATCCAAACACTCGTACATGTTTGATGCTTGGTTTCCTTCCTTTGAAAGCTTCGTATGGTGTTTGTGAAATCAACACCTTTGTTGCCACTCTGTTGATTATATAAGTAGAATGCCTAACGGCTTCTCCCCACAGATAATTGGGTATCTCCATGTGTTTGAGCATGCTTCTAGTCATCTCCATCAAGGTTCTGTTTTGCCTTTCTACTACTCCATTCTGTTGAGGCGTATAAGGGGCTGTTAATTGTCTTTGTATTCCAGATATCTCACAAAACCTTTGGAACTCATTTGATGTGAACTCGCCTCCTCTATCAGTTCGCAAAGTTTTGATTGCCATTCCTGTTTCATGCTCCACTAGTGCTTTGAATCGCTTGAATTTATCAAAATTCTCTCCTTTTTCTTTCAAGAGTGACGACCACATATAACAGGAGCAATCATCTATAAGAACAAATATATATCGGTTTCCTCCTGCAGTGGATGGTGTAATAGGACCGCAGAGATCTCCATGGATGAGCTCTAGTAACTTTGTGGCACGATATTGTGTTGCTTTCGGAAATACTTGACTTGCTTGTTTCCCAAGTAAACATGATTCACATGTTTCCTTCTCGACATTTATATGTGGTAATCCTTCGACAAGATCTTTCCTTAGCATTGTCTTCATTGAGTCGATTCCGATATGGCCAAGTCTCTCTCTAGTTGAACATGTAGACACTTTGTGTCGACTATGTCCATGAGTACCTTGTAGAGTCGATTTCTGGACCTGCTTGTGTTTATGATCAGATTTCCTTGTTTATCATGTAGAGTGAGGTAACTTTCTCTCATTCTTACCTCACACCCAGATTCGGTGGCTTGACCAAGGCTAATGATATTGCTTTTTAGTTGCGGTATGAAGTATACGTCGGCTAGATTTCTTTTGTTTCCGTTTTGACTTACAAACATAATCGATCCTTTTTCCTTGATATCAATCCGTGAGTCAACTCCGAAACGTACCTTTCCTGTGATGGTTTCATTTATCTTGTTAAAATAGTTTCGGTTTCCTGTCATGTGGTTGCTTGCTCCATTGTCGAGATACCATATCCTATCACCATCCATACTGGACTCAAACTCTTGTGGTTGTACATTTTTTTCGTTTAAGTAAACCACTTCGTGCATAAGTAATCCGTCTGCCTCTCGTGTATCGTCTTTGTCTTCTTTGTTTTCATATGCCTCTTGAAGCTTGAGTAATCTATCTGGACAGTTTTGTGCGAAGTGGCCAGTCTTATCGCATCTGAAGCAAGTGATCTTAGAGAGATCAATATCTCTATATGACCTTCCACGGCCTCGTCCTCTGTTATAGGAACGTCCTCCTCGACCCATGTTTCTATAATCACCATTGTAATTGCGTTGCGACTGATTTTGGGAGGTTTCCAAGTTAGCATACATTAGTTTGCTTTGATTATCTTGGCTTTCTTCATCTTCACATACTCGTTCTTCATAAGCTTTCAAACGTCCAATGATATTTTCAAAACTTGTTGTTTTAAGATCCAAGACTTGCTCAAGAGAAGCTAATATATGTATGTATTTTTTTCGAGGAAGACATTGAAGAAATTTCTTAACCAATTTAAGTTCTTCAATGTTTTCTCCTAAAGCAGCTGATTTTGATGCGATCTCTGATAATCTCCCAACAAAGTTATCAATTGTATCCGTCTCTTTCATCTTGAGTCGATCAAACTCAGCCATTAAGGTTTGTAACCTAGCTTCTTTAACCTTGTCGGCTCCCATATGTCTTGCTTTGATGACTTCCCATACCTTTTTTGCATTGTCTATATCTCCTACTTGTAGTATAAGGGATTCGGGTATGGATTGAAAAATCAGAGCTATAGCCATGTCTTTTTTCTCTGGTTCGTCTGATTTTTTTTCAATGACATACCATGCCGTATGAACTTTAAGTAGAATTTTCATATGGATTGCCCAAACAGTATAGTTAGTTGTGTTAAGCATTGGACAACTGATAGAAGAGGTTCCGCCATCCTTTACCTTCGCCGTAGATTAGGTTGTCGTGATATCTCCCATGTTTGCTCTGATACCAAATCTTGTTCAAACTCAAGTATATGAACACACGAGATTATAAGAAAAACTCTTTCTTATTAACTTAAGAAAATCACTCAAAACTTAAGTCTCAAAACAATCT